>BHDV01065426.1:31873-45224 GCA_005406045.1 Adoxophyes honmai
TCCTCTGTGACGAGTCGAACCGGCGATCACTAGATACGTTTACACTTTATCGCAAGGTCTGAAGGACCAAAAATATAAACTGGGATTAATGCTATCTAGTGCAACGTCCGTCTTCGATCACCATTTTATTCAGACTAAAACAAAATCTATAAAAAGAACATTCTATACACAAAATTCAAATATTTAAATAAAAATATAGAAAAAGTATAAAATCCGTAAAAAAGGTTGTGACTGCGTCACAGTGACTAAAACGATAATATTTATGTTTACGCGGGACTTAATCACGGTATTTTTTAATTACCTCTCGACGTTTCGGTCGCGTTACAGCGACCGTGGTCACGAGTTGACTGAGTTGTCGAGAGGTAATTAAAAAATACCGTGATTAAGTCCCGCGTAAACATAAATAATTATGTATGAGTGAGAATCACGAAAGTTTAAAATAGTATAAATCGATAATGTACAGGATGTTTATGAGATAGAGTAGGTACTCTTTTGGCTTAATTAAGAATTATAGGAATTAAGAAAATTCTTATCTTACATTTAGTCCGTTTTAGAATCAGCGATTCAATATACTTCAGTTGAAAAATGATTTGAATCTTTAAACCTAAGTAAAAAAAAGGAAATTAAATTAAAGACACATACATATTCCCACGCGGAGTAGGCTAAGCACACGAAAAGCTACTACATAGACAAAACCACGATTATTTCGCATTTCGTAGCCACTTCTAGCATATATTTTAGGTTGTAAGTTAATGGGCACTATAGTGACAGGTTGCTAGCCTATCTCACGTACCTATAATATACCTTGAATTTAATTCCTTAGTCGCGTTTTGTATGGAAATTTTTAACCGTTCAAAAGAGAAAGAAGTTCTCAATTGCACTGAATGTTTTTTTGTTAAAGATTTATTAATAAAAAGCTGAAGTTATGAAACGTATTCCCGTGTAATACCTACACAAACAAATGAGAATCGATTTTAAAATAATAATTGAAGCGGGATTTTGATTACATCTTTTATTTTAATCAGTCGTATAAATGCGGCCAAAACGTTGAGGCAATTAAAATCATATTCATACGTGATTAGGTCCCGCATACCTACTTAGTAATAAATATGAGTGAGAACCACGAAAGTTCAAAACATATCGTCTTTAACATATGTTCAACATATTTTCTTTAGCATTTAATAAATAAATGCTGTATTTTTATACATACATACATACATATACTCACGCCTGTATTCCCAAGAGGGGTAGGCAGAGCACGTGAATTCGAAAATCCAGTGCCACGTTTAACAATTTCAGGGTAACCAGATCGTCAAACGTGATATTGCAGTGACAGGTTGCTAGCCCATCGCCCACAATACACTAACCCTTTCCCAGAGTCGACTCTTACGACACCCACGGGAAGAAAGGGGGAGGTGCTATTCTAACCCGGCACCACACGGGGCATGTATTTTTATGCCATTCAAAATTTTCACAATGATTTAAAAACATTGTGTAAATATTCAATATCTTCTATGTTGGTTATATCATCCAAGCTACGATAGAAAATCGCTATTTTCAAAGGTTCAATAGCATTTAAGTTGCTATACAGATAATGCTGTATATTCTTAGCGTCAATTATTAATTATGTTCAAATTATAAAAAACCTAGCTTTCCGCCCGCAGCTTCGCCCGCGTGGAATTCGGTTATATTGCGGTATAAAGCGAACATTTTCCCTCGGGAACTTCAATTTTTTCCGGGTTAAAAAGTACCCTATTATTTAATCCGGACTTCTATCTTTATGTCTGCAAAATTTCAAAGCAATCGGTTCAGTAGTTACGGCGTGAAAGCGGAACAAACAAACAAACTATTTAGTAAGGATTATGCCGTGTGAGG
This sequence comes from Adoxophyes honmai, assembly GCA_005406045.1. Classification (NCBI taxonomy): domain Eukaryota; kingdom Metazoa; phylum Arthropoda; class Insecta; order Lepidoptera; family Tortricidae; genus Adoxophyes; species Adoxophyes honmai. The sequence continues at coordinate 33,749 of BHDV01065426.1, forward strand.
TATCGGATTATAATTACCCCTCTCCATTTCTTCTGTACCTAGATGTCGTAAGAGGCGACTAAGGAAATAGATTTAGGTGTGTTTTGTGGCTACAGGCTAGCAACCTGTTATTATTATACCTTTTTCATCTGTTTATTAAACCTAAATACGCTGAAAGTGGCCACGGAATGTGAAATGGGCATGGCTTATTTATAGAAGGTTTTGTGTGTTCTGCCTACCCCGTTTGGGAGTGCAGGGATGATTGTATGTATAATTATAATAGTCGTCAAGTCCCATGGCACTGTGTGAGTCATCTGTGGTTTTGACTTATCGGATCTATGATTATACTTCGTTTGAAAACACATTTGTCATTGTTTTATAGTTAGAAGTAATAACTTATCTTCATACCCCGATATCAGTGTTCCAAATCCATTGAAAAAGCTAGGGATGGCACTGCACGTATATGTATTTTATAATGTGCCTACTGCCTACCGTTTTTTATTCAGTTTTTTTATTTATATGTTTTTAAGTTCTAAAAGAGAACAAAACCTCGTTTCAGCCCTTAATTAACAGTTTTTTTTAAACTTCATAATAGGTGGTTACGTCATTTATTTGTCAATATTGATTTATGTCGTATATAATTCGTTCACTTAGTATTCAGTTAAAGTCATGGATATGCTCAATGATCTTGCCGAATTTTCCCAGTTTAAAAGAGAGCTGATTGCGAAATTGGATGTAACTCGAGTCGACCGTGGAACATTATAATCACTTGAAGTATTTACCAATAACATCCGTAAAAGTGGAGCAGTCGTTTTCATATTTAAAAGGGATATGACAATAAGGCCGGCCACATACATTCGGATAAATTCCGTTTCGGAATCTCGAATCGGAAAATCGAATGCAGTCAATCCATACAAACCTATGGACCAGCCACATACAGACGGAAGCTTTCCGTTCGGAATTCTGAATCCAGATGTCGTGCGGATTTAGTGCGTTCGGACAGTCCGATTCGAGATTCCGAATCGAGATTCCGAAACAGAATTCCGTATGTATGTGGCCGGCCTAATAGACGACAAATTTTAACGCCAAGTAACCTATAAAAATTATAAATAATTTATTCAGACAACTAAAAATTTACAAATCCGATATTTTACATGTAAAAACATTCTTCTAACAAAAACGTTTTATGTAACATTAACTTTCTAATATGTCACATGACTGTCATGACATAACAATGAAATAAATGTTGTGCGACAGCCCTATAGCTTAGTTTTAATGAATCTGCAACACTGATAACGGGGTATGCTTATCTTTAACACGATTAACTAATGCAGGTGTTTTTTTAACGAAATACCAATGTTTTTATGTTAAAAAATTACGAACAAAGAAAGAAGGCGACAGACTAGGATCCTATCACTATTGCAGGTTACATCTTAACTTGAAACCTAGAATAATATACATTATACATATACATATTCTCACTCCTGTATTCCCAAGAGAGGTAGGCAGAGCACATGAATTCAAAAATCAATCAACGTTTAGCAATTTCAGGGCAACCAGATGGTTAAACGTGATATTGCAGTAACAGGTAGCTAGCCCATCGCCCACAGTACACTAACCCTTTCCCAAAGTCGACTCTTACGAAACTCACGGGAAGAAAGGGGGAGGTGCTATTCTAACCCGGCACCACACGGGGAAACCTGGAAAGCAAGTTCTGGCCACTTTCAGGTTTTAATTTGGATGCAAGAGGTATAGTAGGCAAAACTATACCTGAATCAATTTCGTAAGTCGACTCCTCTGGCATCCATGGACGAAATGGAGAGGTACTCTAAAGCCGATACTACACGGACTAGGAGAGAAGTGCTGCAGTAGGTAGTACTAGAAGAGGATCCGCCATACCAACGACCTTCACCGAGCTGGTTAATGGATCAAGTATATTTTTTATAATTAAATATATCAAAGAATATATTACATATGGGTTGCCTAGCAAATTCCAGTCCAGGATATTTTTAATGTTTTTTTTTTATATTTAACCGGCTTGGTTAATAGATACATTTTATACCAATCGAAAGGATGCAGCCCACAGTATATGCAAAAGTTAGGTTGCCTATGTTTTTCTTTGCCAGACCGGTGCAAATGACTAGTATCGATTTACCTGTTCATACCTGGCAACCCAAGGTTGTGACAGGAAAAAAATAGGCAACCGATGAAGTATTACAAAAATAATAATATCCTGAACAGAAATTTGCTAGGCAATCCATATACAATTATATTCTTTGATATATTAAATTACATAAAAATATGTTTGATCCATTAACCTGCTCGGTGAAGTTAGTTGTATGGCGGGATCTTAGGCTATATGGAATTATATTGACTTGGTAGGCGTGGGCAGCGCCGTGTCCAGCCCGATTACGCTGAATCGTGACTTTTAGTTTTAGTTCCTTACTGCGTGCACAAAAATCTTTTTCAGGTCACTATAAGGTGCCGATAAGTGTGGTGAGACCCTTAGGCTCAATTCACACCAGAAGAGCGGCGAAGGGCGGCGAAGCGCAGCGACCCGCTCGGTTGAAAAGGCGCGAGGATTCCCGCGACTGCTCGAGAAGTCGCTGGAATGCGCGGGAAGTACAAAGATCTCTGGGCGGGTTATTGCCTACGGCCGCTCGCGACTGCTCGAGCATCCTCGGGCATTCCCGTGACGTCTCGCGCAGTCGCACGGCTTCGTTTATGGAATTCGCCGGAATTCCCGCGGATCCGCCGGCATCCGCGCGCCTCGTTGGAGTTTCTCATGCGATAATAAGTCTTATCGGAATGAAAATAAAGTTAAAATTCTCATGACACTGAAACTGCGCTCCGCTTCGCCGCCCTTCGCCGCTCTTCTGGTATGAATTGAGCCTTACGTTTTTGTATTCTGCCTATTTTTGAAGTAGCGCATTGACATCTATGTTTACGATTTACTATACCATTGCTAGATTGGAATATTTTAAAACAAACGCTTTGTTCCTCAAAATAAGTGGGTCAATTACGGAGTAATTCTCATCGTATCATAATTTGCCTAATGGATCCCTAATGCTGTTTTAATAGTCGACTCGTCCTTTAAAATAGCTTGATGTCTTCTTCTAATAGTCGTACAATGAAGTTGTTAGAAAGAGACAAAGACAATACTTCGAATCATCGCTTAAAGGTTGATGTATCAATATGAAAACTAACGTACCATCGCGAACAGGGATTGTTGAGCCACTTACCTATGTTTGTAATTTGGTCGTGTAATAGTAATCCAATAGCTAACATCTAGTCGGTCACATCAGTCATTGATTACACGTCTAAATTGCGAACAGTGGCAAGTGGCTCAACATCGTGACTATACAAAATTAACACATTTTGTTTACCAACGAGAGTTTGAGTGGTGTCCGGGTAAGAATAGCTACCTACCCTATTTCTTACGTGGATGTTACCAGAAGCGACTGGGAAAATAAGTTAAAGTACAGGCAACGAGCTAACAATCTGTCACTATTATAATTTATTTAACTATTTTAACTTGTAAATAGCACTTTTAAATATCTCGCTTACCTAGATGTCATAATTGGCGACTAAGGAAATAGTTGAGGGTAAATTTTGGCGACAGGCTAGCAGCCTGTCACTATTATGCCTGCCAACTCAATACCCAAAAAATATGCTTGAAGTTGCCACTAAATAATATGAAATAGTCATTGTTTTGACTATGAAGCGATTCTAAATGTGGCTCAAAACATAAATAAATAAAAAAAAAATTGTAAACATCGGCATACAATTTAGTTTATTTGCATCATGTCGTTTGCATTGCCTACCTCTTTAGGAAGTAAGGCGCGACGTAGTATGGAAGAAGAATAATCTTAAACAAAAAAGTAATAGCAAAGCCAAAAGGATTGACAACGAAGAACTAACATTCAAAGCAGTTAACGATAATGAAGTAATCGAAAAAGCACCATAAAGAATTTGTTAAACAAACACTGCGTAGGCGTTGTAGTTGTAGACCAAATGACTTCGCCATAAGGCCACGGGCACGACTCCAGCGGACAGCGTCGAGGCAAGCGTTATGGCGGACCAGTGAGGCATCGTTCTTTTATATTATTAACCTAACCAACAAAATTTTTAAAATCCCTGTCATCAATAGCTTTTACATAGCTGTATCCACTTTCCACGATTACCGATTGAACTGAAATTTTGATTAAGTTAAAAAGACCCCAACTAAGAGGAAGAAGAATAAGAATTCGTCACCGCTCCTCTCATCGCTCCGCTACCCTCTAGCGTCCAGTCTGCGGCCTTAAGAGTTAAATAACTTAAAGTGTTTGTAATTGCAGCTGAGTCGCTACACGTAATACGCGAACAAATAGATTAGTGGAGATTTAGTCGCCATTGTTCGCGTGATTTTGGCCAAGGTTGCTTTGGTTGGATAATGTAATGTAACCTAACCGACTTAAAATGGTGCCGATATTTTCTTTGCCGTACCACCGGCACTACAACTTGGTTACTATTGGTTAGTAATTGAAGTTTAAATACAAACCTGAAGAAAGTTAAATGTTATATTTATTTACAGACATGGAATAACGTAAAATAACATACAATCACGCCTATGTTCCCAAATGGGGTAGGCAGAGCACACGAAACGTGAAATAGACATACTTATCCATGATTATGACTATTTCACGCTTCGCAGCCACTTCTAGCATCATTTTGGGTTTGAAAACAGATATAAGAGGTAATATAATTGTCCAACCACTAATGGACAGACGCCATTATTAAAAAAAAAAAAAAAAATAGTGACAGGTTGCTAGCCTGTCGCCTAAAGAATACCTAAACCCATTTCCTTAGTCGCCTCCTACGACATCCACGGAAGAAATGGAGAGGTGCTATTCTAGACCCGACACCACACGGGCAATGCCAAAGACATGGAATAATGAAGGAAAATCAACCAAACGAGCATATTTATTATTTAGGGTAGGATTAAGTCACATAACTTAAGTTAACCTAACCTAATCTTAACCTGTGTGATGTCGGGATAGAATGAAACCTCTATTTTTACGTGATGTTTTAATTGGCAACTAAGGAAATAGGTTACTATATTTTAGCCACGGGTAGCTAGCAACCACTCACTATTGTTGGAACTAGGTGGTAAAAAAAAACCTTTTTTCACATGTTTTATTACTAATCAACGTTTTATTTTTCAGGTAAGTCCCAGTAAAATGCTAACGAGATTGCGGTAAGCATAATACAAGAGTGTAAGAAGAACGTTAAAATTTAAAACATTTTTAGAGCTAATTTTTCAATCACCAGATAAAACATATCTGTCCGATAAATGTTGGCTGTCACTTTTCTTTTGTATGACGCGAAAAAAGGATAGCAACAATTTTAACTGGCAGATAAGTTTATCTGGTGATTGAAAAATCGGCCCTTAATGAACAATACCTTAGTTCTTAAAAATGTATACTAAAAACTCTGCTATTTACCAACCTGAGTTAAACGCTTCCTTGGTATAACAATACGTCAGAAAAATACGTCAAATTAATCCCGAGTTAAGGCTTAACCCAGGCTAGTGCAGATTTTTTTTATAAGGCCCGGACGCTACTAAATGCGTCTAGCGATGCGACATTGTTTTACCGATGCTGATAGAGCGATTATTTGTCGTGTCGCTAGTCGCACGTTATTGTCGGTCGCCGAGTCGTTACTACCGGCCACAATCACAAAACGCCGGCACCTGCATATTTCCTGTAGTTTCATACATTTTATAATATGTCTCGCCGCACACAGTTGACGCCGGTGGCCGCCACACGCTCCAATCGTCGCAGCTCGCTTCTTGTGGCCCGCACCGGCCACTAAACGGCTGTCTGAACTAAACAAGTGGCTATCGCGCGCTTCAACTACTTTTTAGGGTTCCGTAGCCAAATGGCAAAAAAACGGAACCCTTATAGATTCGTCATGTCTGTCTGTCTGTCTGTCTGTCCGTCCGTCCGTCCGTCCGTATGTCACAGCCACTTTTTTCCGAAACTATGAGAACTATAAATACTAATAAAACTTGGTGAGTAGATGTGTTCTGTGAACCGCATTAAGATTGTGACACAAAATTTTAAAAAAAGTAATATTTTTTTAGGGTTCCCCATACATGGAACTGAAACTCAAATTTTTTTTTTTCATCAAACCCATACGTGTGGGGTATCTATGGATAGCTCTTCAAAAATGGTATTGAGGTTTCTAACATCATACTTTTCTAAAGTGAACAGTTTGCGCGACAGACGCTACCAAAGTTGAAAAAGTTGTGTCCCCCCCCCTCTAACTTCTAAAATAAAAGAGTGATAAATGTAAAAAAAATATATGATGTACATTATCATAAAAACTATCAACGAAAATGGGTTTGAACAAAATCTACTAAGTAGTTTTTTTTTTATTAAATAAAGTTAAAATTTATCATTAGTTTGAAAATCTGTCACTAGATGGGGTTGTAATCGGTTTGTACGGAACCCTCAGTGCGGGAGTCCGACTCGCACTTGGCCGGTTTTGTAGCTGCGTCTAGCTTCTAGTGGCGGCGTTTGTGGTTGTGGCCGGTGACACTAACTGTCTAGTCAGAGCTCTTGAACTCTGTGTCGATCCGTCGAACCAATGCCTCTAACTCTTCCTCCAACTCCTTCTGAAAGATAAGTCATCATTGTTATACTAAAATATAGTACGTCACTAGGGGTGGATCTGCTTGCACGTCAGGGGCGGGGGCTTAGCTTAAGGGAGGGCATTATTAAACTAAGGAGGTTAGGGTCAGATTGACTTTTGTCTATGATCTAGCCCAGTCAAACCCACTCATAATGAAATGAAACGAATACACTTACGTTTTTATGCCGATACACCCGCAGTCACTGTGGCGCGTTGCTGCCGATGATGGGTTAAGAATTGGCCCGAAACATTTCGAGCTAACCTCTATATAAAGAAGTGAGTGTATGCGTTTTATTTCACTAAAGCTCCAAATGCACTAACAGCGGAAGCGAGCCGATACACCCGCAGTCACGGTGGCGCGGTGCTGCCGATGATGGGTTAAGAATTGGCCCGAAACATTTCGAGCTAACCTCTATATAAAGAAGTGAGCGTATCCGTTTTATTTCACTAAAGCTCCAAATGCAATAACAGCGGAAGCGCGACGGGGCGGCGAGGTGGTAGTACGAACGAACGGTTATTTCCCGATCGGTGTGATGTGTGCGCACTCTCTCGTTTAATTTGAAATATTACAACTAGCCTAAGATCCCGCCATACAACGACCTTCACCGAGGTGGTTAATGGATCAAACACATTTTTTATGTAATTTAATATATCAAAGAATATAATATTGCCATACCCCGTTATCAGTGTTGCAGATTCATTGAAGCTAAGTCATAGGGTTGTCGCACAACATTTATTTCACTGTCATGTCACGACATGTGACATATTGGAAGGTACATAAAAATGTTAATGTTAGAAGAATGTTTTTACATGCAAACTATCGGATTTATATTATATTTTTAGTTGTCTGAATAAATTATTAATATTTTTTCTAGGTTACTTGGCGTTACATTTTGTCGCCTATTACTGTATAAAATCCATTTTAAACATGATATCGACCGCTCCACTGCTAAATAAATCAAAATTGAGAAATAAATGACGTAACCACCTGTTATGAAGTTTGAAAAAAAATTGACAATTACGGACTGAAAAGAGGTTTTGTTTTCTTTTAAATCTTAAAATTTATAAATAAAAAGGTGAATAAAAAATATCTTATTTAAAAGTAGGCACATATTAAAAAAATGATGTGCAGTACCATCCCTGGCTTTTTCAATGGATTTGAAACATTGATAACGGGGTATGAATATTGCATATGAGTTCCCTAGCCAATTTCAGTCCAGAAGAAAAATAAAAAAAAGTTCTACATTTCACCAGTTTGGTTAATGGATAAATTTTATACCAATCCAAAGTATGCAGCCCATAGTAGGTATATGCAAAAGTTAGGTTGCCTATTTTTTCCTGTAGCTGTAGCAGATCAGTGCAAATTACTAGTATCGATTTACCTGTTTGTACCTGGCAATCCTTTCAATTGGTATAAAATTCATCCATTAACCAAACTGGTGAAACATAGATTTTTTTTTTAAATTCTTGACTGAAATTTGATAGGCAACCCATATGCAATATATTCTTTGATATATTAAATACATAATAAACAAAAAAAAACCGACTTCAAATTAGCAATAGGTATTTTGAAAGTATTCTGTTTACTGAATGTAAATTCTTGATTTCATCAACAAATTACCGAAAACGCCGTACACCTCCATATAAAATTTGAAGAGTTCCCTCAATTTCTCCAAGATTCCATCATCAGATCGTGGTTTCGTGGCAATGGGACTAATTTCAGGTTATACCCTTTCGATTAATAAAAAAAATTTGAAAATCGGTTCACGAGTCTTTGAGATATCGAGTAACATACACACAAAAAAAAAATTAGCTCGAATTGTTATATGGCGGGATCAGGCTAACCCGATACCGTGATGCTACCGCGCTCCGTCTACCCGCTTCCGGCGTCATTGCGGGAGCTTAAAAATATTTATGCCTTATTAAAGCCTGACAACTATCTATTTAGCCCTGGCGCAGTGTCGCTACTATCAGTTTACGTATGGCAATAATGTGCATACGTCATGTATAGTCAGCATGGTGTGTATTGGTTTGTGTTGATATTTGAATAATACCAAAACATTGTTTACAGAGAATCAGACATACATACATACATACATATTCTCACGCCTGTATTCCCAAAAGGGGTAGACAGAACACATGAATTCAAAAATCCAGTGCCACGTTTAGCAATTTCAGGGTAACCAGATAGTTAAGCATGAGATTGTAGTGACAGGTTGCTAGCCCATCGCCCACAATACACTAACCCTTTCCCTGAGTCGCCTCTTACGACACCCAAGGGAAGAAAGGGGGAGGTGTTATTCTAAAAGCCCTAACAGACGACCAAATTTGGTTTGGTCCGAACCACGAACTTGGTTGGCTCTAAACCAAATTCGAACGTGTGTTCAGCGGTTTGGTCAACATTTCTGTTAGGGCTTTAATCCGGCACCACACAGGGATCTAACCCAGAGAATCAGAGCTTTGTAATATTACCTATTCGTCAAAATTCGATTCCAAATACTCAATATTTAGAAGTATTCTTCATATTCTGACTCTGGTGAAGTTTGATCTTCGTCAGATGTTGTGTCGCTTTCAGGACCACCAACCTCGATTATAAATCGTTCAGTCTGGGATTCGATTATAGGACCTTTATTCCTTTATCGTGGATCTACATACACATTATATGAGAAAATAAAATCTATTAAGTTTAAGTATTACAATTAACCAGTTCAATACAACCGCACTGTAAAGTGTCAGTACCAGTCATGTCAGTAACCAATTGCAAAACATATTTCAATAGAATACTATTCAATCCTTCGTTCTTTCTTTGCTTTAAATACTTAATCGTATTTAAAAGGTTTTTCTTGCATCTTTTGGAATATTTTTCGGCATTTTTATGTTAAAATCGTTTAAATCACGATATATTTTCGTTTTGTTTACATCGGTGACATTCGATGACATCCAACGTCTGATGTCAAAGTGTAATCATTGCCAGTAAAAGAAATTAATACCACTGAAAATACGCAACATGGCGAGGGCCAAATACATAGTTGTCAGGCTATACTTTGTTTCATTCTTAAGACATGACTTGTTGAAGTGCTTACATCATCAGTTCGGCTGCAGATGCCTCCAGGGCGTTTCTCAGCAATTGCGAACCTCTGTAACAAGTGAATAGTTTATTTTACCTGGTATTTGACCAGCCATGTACACGCAGAATAGATGTAGCCATAGGACTCGAAATAAGGAGACTGGATAGGCTAATACCCAACCACTACCACGAGGTTACAGATTGACCGTACTCGTTAGTGGTGGCTAAGGAAAATAATTCATTCATTCATTCAAATACTACCGACGGCTTGCAATTGGCACCAAATCGCTTACCTCGTTAAAAAAATGTTAGCACATTGCCTGTAAAGCTGGCAATAAAAAAATACTCCTGACATGCATCAGACACCTGACATTGATCAGGGTTGGAATAGTGCATTCAATAATAAATCCCCAGGTTCCCCCATACAATATTACCTACTACTTTTATCGTTTACGTACAAGCAAATGAAAATGATCTAGATCACACGTGGAGATTTTGACCAGCTCAGTAATAGAGGACCGTGTATCATATGTGCCCCACTCGCGTTTCTCGAAATGCACCACATGTGATACATGCACAGGTAACGTGTTAAGTCACAGAACCTAACGTCTTAAGTAACAGTAATACACACAGGAGGTCCACTCCCGAACATGTTAGGCGTAAAAATATTGCTCTCTCTTTCTACCATTACCTGCTTACCGTAGACCTTTCACGAGGTCACGGCGAAGACATAAATTCCGGAGTGGACCTCCCCTGCTTAAGGCGCAGCGCAGACGACAGACTTTTCGTGCGATCAAGTCTCACATCTTAGCTGCCCTACTTACACCGTTCGATACCACGGATCCTAGGATACTGCTTGCGACTTATGTTTGCCTAGTAGCTTAGTGCCTTGTACAGCCTTTGGCATCTAATTTGGCAACGTTTGAAGTGGTGGGGTAAGTTCACGTTTCGCTTTTTTTGGGGCAGCGCCCACGATAGACTTTTTGTGCGATCAAGTCTACGGCGCACAAAAGTCTGCGTGGATTGTATGCTTTGTGCGCCGGACTTTTTACGCGTCATGTGCGTTACTGCATATAGTTCCATAGGTTATATTTTCACAGACTAAAAAGTCCGTCGCGGATAGTCTGTCGTCTGCGCAGGAACTAAGTGCTACTGGCTATTAGGAAGGGTTGAATGACCTTTTTAAAGCGTGTCTGTGGATTCACATCTTCAGCATGGCCCTGGGAAGGTTGCTTCTGGTTAGTACCATGGAAAAATGCCTGGAAACAAACGAAGAATACACTAGCAACTCAGTATACATCGTAGGGGTTATTAGGGGTTATCGGAAATTGAACGTAAATATTTTAACCAGTGGTTGGCTATTATACGCGGCTGAAAACTCCTGAGAAGTTTGTTTCCAGAATGTTCTGGTTTTTTTTTTCTAAGTTCTGATAATTTTGCCCAGTCTTTTGTACTCCGACTCTTAGACAACCGCGTATCATCGCAATGTCGGACGATTGCATGTGCATACGCGCCGGCTAACGAGAATTGCATACGGTACGTAAGGTAGGTAACACAGGGCGCAATGACCTGAAAAGCAAGGAGAAATTTGCCTAAAGGTCAATAATAAAAAAATTGAGGAATTATTTTACACTAGCTTTCCGCCCGCGGATTCGCCCGCGTGGAATTCAGTTATATCTATATATATAAAAGAAAGTTGTGTTAGTTACACCACTTATAACTCAAGAACGGCTGTACCGATATGGCTGAAAATTG
>BHDV01065426.1:48780-63421 GCA_005406045.1 Adoxophyes honmai
GTGGAAACTGTCACCGCGCCATTCAGACAATTTATTGCTGCACAGACTCGATCGCACAAAACACTGTCGTCTGCGCAGCGCCAAAAGAGAGAAATCAAAGAATCGATTCTATCACAGAAATACAGTTACTCTAATCTTGATACATTTAGTAAATTGCAAGACTGTTTGCTTGTTGAGTGTAAAATACGTCGGTAATGGCAAAACTTGCATCAAAAATATTTTACTATTAATACGGACAATCTTTATTACATACATACATACATACATACCGTCACGCCTCTTTCCCACAGGGGTAGGCAGAGACCACTTTGTTCCACTTGGTACGATCCTGACATACCTCTTTTGCTTTATTATTTATTACAATCTTTATTATTTGTCTTAATTATCGTATAAAAGCAAAGACGACTTTACTTCAAAATATGGTTGTGATATTTGGTTCTCGTCCTCAAAATGGAGTCAAACGACCAGCCAGAGCGTCTAGAGTGATCAAAACGATCATGGACTCGATAGCGATTTCGTTTGCGAATTAACGCCAAATTGTATGGAAACTGAGAGTACACCGCTTAGCGGAACGTTGGCACATCTGCCGCGATTGACACGTCTCCATACAATTCCGCGTTAATTGCGAACCTTCATAGAATCCATGATCGTTTCGATTACACTAGGCGCTCTAGAGTACTTACGCGGCCCATTGCAGTTTTGCATCGGGAACCTTTGCTGATACATCACCGGTCGTACCGGAACTGGTCTGAGCGGCATGGGTATGGGCAACGTCGAGTCAGGCGGGGTCGGTGGCCCGGCTTGGAGGGCTAGAGGCCCTGGGCCAGTCAAGCCTGGTGTGGTAGGGCTAGTTATCAACCCTGGTAGCAGGGGTAACTGGGATATTGGTGATGGGCTAAGACTGTATGGAAGGCTGCCGTTCATGCTTGGGTTGGAGTTCAGATGTGTCCTGTACCTGGAAGGTGAATGGTTGGAGTAATGTTGTAGTAATGACAGTCGGACCAATTGATTCGACCCTACGTAGGGCATTGTCACAATGAACATAAAACAGATTTGCTTTATTACTAAGACGTTTATTGTAAATTGGTTCTATGGTAGGTCAGGAATCAATTGGTATCAAAGATCTTCATGAGTTTCATGACTTCACACTAAGTTTTTTGTTGTATTGGTATTATAATTACAAGGCTTCTAAAAGTGCTAAAAAGGGAAATGTAGTTTTATTAAGGGAAATGTATGTTTGTCTGTTATGTGCTGTAAGATATTTGACACCGTTTTGTCTATAGACGCAAGCATTTGGATAAAACAGCAACCAATATCTATTCATTTTGTGAGCATGAACAGTGCATTTTAACTTAGCAGAATTAAAGTTTGACTGAACTTAACTAAACATTTTAATGTTAGCAACGTAGCAATATATATATTTTTTTAATTTAATAACGGGATTTGATTATGTACTAAACTTACTTTTTACTAGATGTTCTGGGCGTGTTGCAATTGCAATATCTTTAGTCTTTAAAAGATTTGTTTTATTACTATGTAGTATATTACATTAAATTAATACTTTGTTGTAACTACTAAAAGTTATTTTATGTTAAGAACATAAATTAAATTAATACTTTGTTATTAATACTTTGTTTAAATTAAATATCACTGTGTCTCTTAAACTAAAACATAGTTATAGCTGTTTAAAAAACCTTACCATTGAAGGAAGTATTCGTTCAAATATAACACACAAGTACACGGCGCAGCCGCGTAATACGTACGTAATCGATTCATTACAAACTAAACGTAAAATATACAATTTGTATACTTAAAAATAAAACTATAATTTAAAGAGATGCCGATGCGCTGTCACAACTCGTGATGCGCAAAGAACGAATGAATGATAAAAAAAGTGGTGGGTAGTTTGCGGGTTGCAAATTGTGAGCAGTTCGCGATGTGTTGCAAATTTGAAGGTACATAGATGTTAATATTACAGAAGTTAAGAACGCGATCAGATATGTTTCTTTAATTAACGTTAACGTTGTTTTCATAAAATTATGCTATGATTATGACATACTTAACCGCAAATAATGCCAATTAAATAACCTGCGATTTATCAGGATTTATTTGGTGTTGAATATTTTAATACTATATTGCGTCCGAAAATCACAACGAATTAAAAAAAATAGACAAAAAAGAAGTAAAAAAAAATCATAGCTACTAAATTGTTGGCATACTTGAGTTTTATACGTCAAAAATTGAAGTTTTCAACAAAAGTGTCGTCCAGATTTCATTTCTACTCTTTTATGACAAAATTTAACCAACCACCGTTCCGTGTGGTGTCGAATTTACAATATCACCTCTCCATTTCTTCTGTGGATGTCACAAGAGGCGACTAAAGAAAAAAGTTAAAGTAAATAAATTTTTATTTTAGTAGTTTTAAGTTGAGAGGTATAATAGTGACAGGTTGCTAGCCTGTCGCCTAAAATAATACCATTGACCAAAATTAACCTAAGCCTACCGAACCTTATCCAAATCTACCAGGGTCATTGTCATAACCCTAAAAAAACATGTCCATTTGTAATATATAAGACATTTTTAATAATTGCATTTAATTTACATCATAACTATAAAGTACAGGAAACGTACTAGACTATACTATATCGTATTTTCTATAAATGTAATATTTGTTTTGTTTATCACCACAAATGTAACTGAAAGTCCACTTCGGTGGACTGTCCGGGTTCCACCTGTTAATAGAATGTGGCTTTAAAAAATACATCTCTTTTATTATTGTACAAAAATGCCATTTTTCCCTAATCTTTATATGATTTCCATTTGACATTAATAGGATTTAAAAAATTAGATGGAAATAAAACACATTTTTTGCATCATTGAATCTTGTCACAGCATTTTTTGTCTTTTTGGTGGACATTACTTTAAATTCTAGAAAAATTAGGGAAATGCCAAATGAATAGACCGGGACATATAATTTAACTAATTCACTATCGTACTATCCCTGTTAGCATCCATTTTGCCGTGACTTGTGCGCAGCAGACGATATTGTTGTGTTAACAAGAATATTTGGTGGTGTCAATGTTGAATTGTCTTTCCGGTTACTGCTGTATTTTGTAAGTACATCGCTATAAATCCACCAAACGTTTTTAACAATTAGTTAAGCAATCAAACATCGTAAATATGCCTTGCCTTTTGAATAATCCTTTAAATGGCTGGTGTTGTGAATGATATTGCGAAAAAAGTCCATTCGGTCGACGTCTTTTTGGTGGACTTTTTGTGCACCCAAACGATAAATGATTATATTTTGATTGATTCTTGTACTTTGGTTTAATTTTTTATTATAACTTTAAAAACTAGCTTCTGATTCCTTTTTTGTTATATCCGTAAATGACTAGTGACTGAATACTGAATGTTTAAACGTTAATTCTGTAAAGGTAAAAAAAACTGTAGAAAATAAGCTTTGGAGGGAAAATGGAATGATGCACGACGATGCAGAAAAAAAATCAATATACAAAAAGAAACTTAAAAGTACATCGCACGCAAAATACCGCCTTCCATTCCAATTATTTTAGTACCATGAAATGGGTGAACGTATTGCAGTGAAAAACAGAAGAATGTTTAAAGCAAAGAAACTTACTTACTTAGAAAGAAGTTGATGACTTTAGAATGCAGCAACCATTAAAAATTAGTGAGTGCAGTCTGTTTGTTGATTGAAAAAAATGTTCATAAAAGTATACAATTTTTGGACGTATATTCTGAAAGTTCGGATACGTCAACATTAAAACCAGGAAGAGCCACCAAACCCCCACTTTCATACATGCTTCTTGAAGACTTGAAGGCTTCCTAGTCTTCGGAGGACGAAGGCATATTCTGTCCACCGAAAAGAATTGTCATTTCGGTAGACAGACACAAAATATTTTTTATATACTTTTTGAATGTATTTACGTGTCTGATTGTTCATGATTATGAGAATATATCTTGAACGTTATTATTGTTTAAGATGTTTACCGCTTTTTGTTTTGTTTATTTATTATTAATTAACATAATTAGTCCACTCGGTGGACATATTAGTCTTTTCTGTGGAACCGAAATATCGTTATTTCGTTTTAAATCGTTTTTTTCGAATAATTGATCTCTGAATGATACTCAGTTCTGTTGCAAGTTAGAGTAAGAGTCGTAATATACCTTTGATTTTTATAAATCACGTGTTTCATTTTTTGGCGAAAAAAATTGCCAGGCTTGACAATGACCCACCAACATCTGACCTTAATTTAATGGCGTCGAGGATTCAAATAACATGAATTACGTTACACTGGGGATGGCGTGACTCGCGTGATTCTGCATAAACCAAGGTCACATCGATTGCCTGTTGAATCCACGGCAACATTGTTGCTTAGGAATTACGGTATGAGCAACAGGCGTTAGGTATCCTAGGTTAGTCCTGTGTGGTGTAGATGTCGCAGGCAGATTGTATAATCCGCCGTTTTACATTACGCCTAGCCGTTTTGCAAAACAGCGCCGTTTTGTGATGCGGCGGCTCGACGTTCAGCCGGATTGTTATTGCGAAACGTTCTTCAAAAAGGCGGCCCACGTTTAGCCGCATTGTACTCGTACTAATATTGTAGGGTGACTATGAAATGTTGAAAATTAAATATTAAAACCAAGGTGTTTTAGTTAGTAGTTGACTTATTTCAAAAAATAATTTCCGAGCTTTTATAAAAAAAATTACTAACCTCGAAGGCCAAAGCGGGAGCTCGCTGCGCTTCGCTCCCGCCTTGGCCTTCTGACCTAACCTGTCCGAGTCGTATCCGCTCCGAGGTGGTCTTCCTCGCTCGCTGCGCTCGCTCGGTCTCGCCTTATTACATTATGCCTAGCCGTAATGAATAACGTTTAGCGCCGAATTCATTCCGGCGGTTTTTCATTCAGCCGCATTCAATCCGGCTAAACGTTGAGCCGCCGCATTACAAAACGGCGCTGTTTTTCAAAACGGCTAGGCGTAATGTAAAACGGCGGATTATACAATCCGCCTTCGACATAGGGATGGACACTACTCCATTTGTGCCGTGGATGTCGTAAAAAGTGGTAGATGACTAAGGGCATAGGTTTAAGTTAAGCGTCCACTTGTCGGTATCGTACGTATTGGACGTATCGCACGCAACGGATTGTAGTATTCTTTGTATAGAAACTCATACAAGTGCGTCCACCTGTCCGCATCGTACGCATCGCATTTCGCCACATATCTGATTGAATGCGATGCGTCCGATGCGTGCGATGCGGACATGTGGACGCCTACCTTTTGGTGGTATTTAGGCCCCAGGCTCGCAACTTGTCACTATTATATTATATCTCTTCCATCCATTCTGTTTTCAAACCTAAATTATGCTAGAAGAAATGCAGCCGCGAAGCGTCAAATAGACATAATCATGGTTATTTCTATGTCACGTATCGTGTGCTCTGCTTACCTCATTTGGGAACATAGGCGAGATTATATTAATGCACGTATTATCAAACCGCGTTTAGAAAGGGATTGAGCGCATATGTCATTTTTGAACTAAATGCATGATATGACATTGTCCGTGGTAGAGTATGCAGATAAAGTAAATTGTTATTTTGGTACAATGAATTTCTAAAGCATGGAAAAAATATCAAATTATGTAGCGTTTTTCTATTGATTTCCGTTAGCATTAAGAGATAATACTTAAGATCAAATAGAGTTACTTTCTTAAACCTGTAGCGTTTTTTAAGTATTTTTAATATTTTTATATTTGGGTAAGGCTCAAAAAAATTGTACATAAATTAAGGGTTAATAAAAACAAAATCACGATCGCGTCACGTGTGTAACGA
The DNA here is from genome assembly GCA_005406045.1 of Adoxophyes honmai. Taxonomy (NCBI): domain Eukaryota; kingdom Metazoa; phylum Arthropoda; class Insecta; order Lepidoptera; family Tortricidae; genus Adoxophyes; species Adoxophyes honmai. The sequence continues at coordinate 54,625 of BHDV01065426.1, forward strand.
AAATTACCTATACAAAATGTATGGGTAATTGTCGTAACACAAAAGAATCAATTAACTTTTGTTTTTATTAAAGCCCTTAACTAGGTACAATTTTTTTGAACCTTACCCATTTATGTATTTTTGAACAGCTACGGCAATTTGATAAAGCGAAATAATGTGGTTGGTGACAGATTTGTCAGATATGATATTACATTTTTTTATTAAAAAATGACAGTATTTACCGAGAATAGAGTTTAAACATGCAAATCATATTCAGCTATTAATTCTATTATCTATAAGGGTCTGCACTTATGAAGATATCAAAAATTGGTTTATAATTTTATTTAATCATTTATTAAGTACAAATGTGCCAACGGTACTCTCGAATCCCTTTCTAATCGCGGTTCGGTAATAATTAAATAAATATAAATTAAGTATTTAATGGGGACTCCCACACAAAATCCTAACTTTTTACAGTTTTTTTCTACAGAACCCTTTGAGCGCAGTCCAACTTAGTCATGTTTTATTATACCGGACTAAACTCCGGATCCGTTTCTACTTATTTACGTGACTTACTTGTTTTGATATGCAATGTCAAATTATCTTTTATTTAAAATTATATTTCATTGATAACGATAACTATTTTTAATTAAACTCATGACAACTTTAGACTCAAATCTTATCTTATTTTAATCAGTGAAAAAGCATAATTTGGAAGTGCTTTCAAAATATTGGGCAACTAACTTCAAGTACAGTCAAGGAAATTGATTACTGTGCCACTTTGTACCTTTTCACAAAAAATGTCACTGTGACATACCATACTTTCTATTAATCAAAGTAATATGAAACTCACTATGAAAAGGTTCAAAGTGGCACAGGTATCAATTTCCTTGACTGTACCTATCGAACAAATTGAAAATATAATCATCAATGATAAACATTGTCTTGATAAATAAAATCCTGATAGATGAATCATTTTATTCATAAACTGTTGCTATAAAGATGTACCGGATATAAGTAATATTAAAGGACAATGTCTAAGTAGAACTGGTAGAACAAGATAAGTTTGTGTATCATGTGAGGATTTGGTAACATTTTCCCTTTAAATCACTTATCACTTCATCTTGAAGTAGTATCTGGATCTGGTGTCTCCACTAATATACTACTTCACTTTATTATTATTTCCTGCGATAAACACAAAAAAAAAACAAATACATACATACATACATAACCGTCACGCCTTATTCCCTGTTGGGTAGGCAGAGACAACAGAGCGCCATTCGCTTCTATTCTGACATAAAAAAAACACCTCTCCATTTCTTTCGAGAATGTCGTAAGAGGCTACTTGGGAAATAGATTTAGTATGCTTTAAGCGACAGGCTAGCAATCTGCCACTATTTTATCACTCCACCTGCTACGATGGGCTAAGGACTAGCCTGCAACCTGTCGAGCTAAACTCGATTTGCGACTAGAGTTGATTCTTAACGACTCACTGTTTTCTTAACGAACTATAGTTTGTTTATCTAAGCAGTCAGTTTTGAATTAGGTAAATAAGTGAAACTAATTAGTCGAAACACCTTGGAATCATCCTAGAAATAAGAGGTATCTCAAAATCGAGTTGTTCAGTGCATCTGGCTTGCATCCAACCCAAGTAATTCAAGCACTCGCTTCCTGGCCAAGTCTCACGTCCCGGTGCAAATGGCCGGGAAAATTCTAGAATCTACCTACACATCCATGAATAATATATCGACTCACTCCTATGCTGAAGTTGTAATATTCAAATGGGTGTCCACTTTATGCTTTTGCGCTATGCAACTGCGAACCACTGCGTCGTGGAGCGTTGCCCGATGATGGGTGACGAATTGCCATAAAACGCGTCGAGTAACTCACGATATAAAGACGACAGGCATCTATCTAACTGTCATACATACATACATACATACATACATACATACATATTGTCACGCCCGTATTCCCAAGAGGGTCATAACAGGATGAAATCTTTTCACTGAGTATTGTACCATTTTTGTCAAACTTTCTATTTAAAATTGCTAAAAGTGGCTCTGAAATCCACATAATCCGGCACTTAACATTTAGCTATTTTCTTAGTCATCTCTTACGAGACCCATGAAAGAAACTGAGATCTATTTTTAGGGTTCTGTAGTCCACAAGGAACCCTTGTAGTTTTTTTACCTAAAAAACATGTCAAAATCGTGATTTCAGTTATAATTCTGTCTATGTAAAGTCATTAAAGGAATACTGGCGTGTCCCCTTAACCTAGCGACAAGTATTGGGATTAATTTAACTATGTAATATGACTGATATTTTGATAGATTTAAATATAATAAATATAAATATCACTGGACAATTTTTACACCAATCACCTAGTCCCAAAGTAGGCAATTTAATGCCTGTGTTATGGGTACTAGACAACGGATAAACATACTTATAATAGATAAACATCCAAGACTCGAAAGCAAACATTCGTATTCATCATACAAACATCTGCCCCGACCGGGGATCGAACCCGGGACCTTAAGCTTCACAGTCAGGTTCTGTAACCGCTGGGCTATCCGGCCGTTATTACTGGCAGTTTGTTCATTTCCGCCTGTCAATTCGTCAACAGAAAATATGTTGACTCAACGAAAGGAAAAACGTTGTCACTAACCGGCAAATATTGTTTATGAGACATGATATCGTTCTCAGAAACAATAACCGCCTAAAGATTAGATAAATTTTGTTAGTAATTGCTTAGGCTGGATTCACAAGAGAGCTGTCCGGGGATACTCGTACGGGCTGTGGCTACGGGTGCCCGGAGCGGGAGCACAAAATGAGGAACTAGAGCATCGTTTCACAGCGACCCGGATTGGTGCGCACGGGACCCGCTCCGCGTTGCTGTGAAAGCTAGTTCCTCACTTGTGCTCCCGCTCCGGGCACCCGTAGCCACAGCCCGTACGGGTCTCCCGGACAGCTGTAAAATCAGCCTTAGGGTGCTTCACAATTCAAAATTCAAAACTTTATGCAAATAGGCTCCTAAGAGCACTTTTACACGTCATTTTTTATTTTACGAAGAATGCGCCGCAAGAACTTGGTAGAAAGTCATTTTTTCAAAACAAAGACAAATAAATTACAAAAAAAAATATTATATTAAAAAAATATACCGTGTGGTGCCGGGTTAGAATAGTACCTCCCCCTTTCTTCCCGTGGGTGTCGTAAGAGTCGACTCTGGGAAAGGGTTAGTGTATTGTGGGCGATGGGCTAGCAACCTGTCACTGCAATTATCACGTTTAACCATCTGGTTACCCCGAATTTGCTAAACGTGGCACTGGATTTTTGAATTCATGTGCTCTGCCTACCCCTCTTGGGAATACAGGCGTGAGATTATGTATGTATGTATGTAAAAAATATTACAAAAAAATGGTGAAAATTTACATAAAAACAAACATAGTGTACTAAATGTGGTTTCCGGCACGGACAAATATGTGCAAATCGGTACCGACAGGTGCAGGTATTACATTTATCTGTTTACTTATGCGGACACTTATAAAGAAACAGGTTTCAGATTTACTGTTTTTTATGCAAGTTGACCCTGCACCTATTACAGACCCACAGGAAACCTGTTTCATTATGAAAGTACCCTTAGACTGGAAGAAATGGTTTCAGCCGATTTTTTTATAGTTTGGTCCCCGTCTTGAGCCGTGTAGCGGTCGAGATTCAAAATTGAAAATTGGGTAGTTCCATCACCGAAAAGATATCAATTTAATGTCGTTATACGTGTGGTGTCGGGTTTAGAATAACTCCTCTCCATTTCTTCCGTAGTTATCGTAAGAGTCGACTAAGAATATCGGTTAAAGTATATTTTAGGCGACATGTTAGCAAACAGTCACTATAGTACCTCTTATTATACTTACACCGAATAATATGCTAGAAAAACCCAGTGTGTTATGTTCATCATCATCATCAGCCTATACATATACATCCCACTGCAGGGCACAGGCCTCCTCTCAGTATGAGAGGGCTTGGGCTATAGTTCCCACGCGGGCCCAGTGCGGACTGGGAACTTCACACACAACGTTGAATTACTTCTTCGCTGTGTGCAGGTTTCCTCACGATGTTTTCCTTCACCGAATAGCTCGTGATAAATATCAATTTCGAAAAATTCAGAGGTGCGAACCCGGGGTTTGAACCCACGACCCTCTGCTAGAGAGGACAGGTCGAACCGCTGGGCTACCACGGCTTATATGTGTTATGTTATGTTACGCCCGTGGAAAGTCATGGTTTTGAGTAAGTAGCGTTTTGTTCTACACCATAATTGGAAATACACGCGTGATGTATGTATGTGATAATTGCAACAAGTTTCATTACTAGACCAAAGCCAAAGTTAAAGGGATTAGAATTATAAAATACTTAATCAAGTCTGTCAAACGTTTTTCTGCATCTTTTCTAACGAAGACAAAGGAACGGGCGACATTATTAAAAAACCCTGCCTTATTAGGGTAGAGGAATGTCGGAGCCATATTTTTGTATCAGCTTTATTAAATTTTTGGCATAAGCTTAAGTCTTAATACAGCTTCTGGCGCGATTGGGCGATTGGATTTTCAATAAACGAGTTATTTTCTTTTTGATTTCAATTCGAGATGGTGTAGATTTAAAATAAAAGCTGAGCCAATCACTTTGATTCTTTCATACGTAAAAAGAAATGCTTTATTTTTTTCTCTGCTAAAGCGACTTCATGAGGTAATATCATGGAGACGGACTAATAATGTATGTGTAACATTCCGTGTGCTCTGCGTACCTTGTACCCTATTTAAGAAAACAGGCTTGTTATTTATGATGGTGTTTGTGTGTGCGAATCTTAACAAGATGTTAAATGAAAAACCAACTCAACAACAACAACGACAGTGAAATCAAAAACGCAACAATTTCAACAACACAACGAAAGCAACAATTAGTAATTTAAGATAATTACATACATACATACATTTTCTCACGCCTCTATTCCCGTGAGGGGTAGGCAGAGCACATGAATTCAAAAATCCAGTGCCACGTTTAGCAAAATCAGGGTAACCAGATAGTTAAACGTGATAATTGCAGTGACAGGTTGCGAGCCCGTCGCCCACAATACACTAACTAGGGATGGGCCGAAATTCGTTTTACATTCGGTTCAACCGAAGTTCGGCAGGTTTTACCGAATTTCGGCATTCGGCCGAAATTCGGTTCATAATGCCGAACTTCGGCCGAAATTCGTCACTTCATCATCATACTACATGGCTGGGCGAGTCAAAAGAATAAAATGTAGTTCTCGTTTCATAAGCTTTTTAGAAACAATATTTACTTTTAGATTTATTTCGGAGTCAGAATTAAACAAATAAAAGTCAGAAATAGGTATTAAAAAGTAGGTAGGTATTAAAAAAAAAGCAAATCAATCACGCATGTCACGGAAGACGCAATAATGAGCGGCCGGCCGGCTCGGTGGAGAAAAGCGGGGGAGCGCGGGTAGCGGGCGGCAAGGTCATAACATCAAATTGCAACTGATCGCATGAACAAGTCATGATCTGTCGCTTTGGAGAGAAGCGCGGGAATGTCAACCGAAGTTCGGCCGAAGATCGGCCGAACTTCGTATTCGGTGTTGTTTAATACCGAATGTTCGGCCGAAGTTCGAATTCGGTCCATTCTACATTCGGCCCATCCCTAACACTAACCCTTTCCCAGAGTCGACTCTTACGACACCCACGAGAAGAAAGGGGGAGGTGCTATTCTAACCCGGCACCACACGGACAGATAATTAGGTGAACAAAAATCATGTTACTTTGCCCATCTATGCAAACGCATTTTATTAAGGCAATGACTTGAAAAAAATGATGGCAAACATTGGAACTGAAACAAAGAAAGGTTTTTATCATGACTGTAATTTTTGAAACTTAAATACATGTATTAAGTTCCGCGAATACTAGATATACCTAAATGAGGTTTTTATCAGTGAACAAAGTATCTACCTAATCTGGTTGAGTCAAATTACCTGAACTTACGGCAGGTACCTACATTGTTATTTTTATTGTCTAACCTTACTTAATTGTTTGTTGTTTTGTTGTCATAGTTGTATTATTGGTTTTGTCGATTTTATTGTTGTTGCGTTGTTATCATTTAAAATTATGCTAACATTAGCTGCGAAACATGAAATACTCAAGGTTCCGACCTCTTATGTATGTATATGTAGGTACAGTCAAGGAAATTGATACCTGTGCCACTTTGAACCTTTTCATAGTGAGTTTCATATTACTTTGATTAGTAGAAAGTGTGGTATATCACAGTGACATTTCTTGTGAAAAGGTACAAAGTGGCACAGTAATCAATTTCCTTGACTGTACCTGATAATTGTTCTTATTATGAAAAGGTTCCTCGCTGGGTTCACGTTCAAGCAAGTTCCTGTGTAATGGCATCTCCTTGCAGCATTCCCTGAGCAAATTCATGAGAACGTCAAGATTGCCTTTGTTATAATGGCAGGAGCACATACAATTTTAATTCGCGCCTCGAAAGTCTTTTACGGTACGTTTCTATCGACAGTTTAGCTTAGGTACTAGAGATAGAATAATGACACCTGTCATTTTTATACATTTAGTAAGTCAAACCATTGATAGAGCGAATAATGGAACGGGCTTCTAGCAGTGAAGATATTTTTTTGCAAATCATGAAACAATGTCGTGTAACTTTTGAATGTAAAGTAGATACATCGCAAAATAATGTGATTTCAAACATGTTTTTGCAGTTGGAAACAAAAGTTAAGTAAGTATAACACTTTTAATGTAAGTATTTAATTATGCCTTGAATCGTTCTGGTTAACATCAGTTTAGACAAAAAATGTATTTAGACGCAACAATTTTACTACAGCGCTATATAACGGTAACTACATGATTTATAGTTTAATACAACCCGATATGGACCCAATACTTGGGATAAAATTCTAAGGACCACACGAAGTCAAGGGTGCAATAGGTTAAGTGCACTTCGTGGGCTGTAGTGCCGAGTGCATTACAAACTGTAGGATTTAAATTCAAAGCAGGCACCCAAGCATTTGCAATGTTTGCTTTTACTCCAAACGCACTAACAGCTGAAGCAGAGCGTCGCGGCGCGGTGGGTGGCGGTAGCGTGATCGAACGAAACGCTTTTTCCAAGCCGGTGCTGTGTGCGAACTCTTTCGTATAATTTCGAATACATATTACAGCCGGTAACGTCACGTCACCGCGCTGCGTCGCCACGCTTCCGTTGTCACTGTTTTGAAGTTTAATAAGTACCCATGGCACTGCGTATATAATTTCAAATTGAAGCGCTTAGTTTACTCATAGTTAGATTGGTTTTTTAAATGTACCTATTCGAAGGAAAATGAATTTGCACCCAATGCGTTACTTTTGCCTTTGGATCAGTCATTGTATGCTATTTAGTTATATGTGCCTCAACCTCAGTTCTTGTACACTTTGTGTACTTTGAGTGGTGAAAATGAAATCGCTTTATCGTTTAGAACACCACCTCTTCGATTTTTCCGTGAATGTCGTAAGAAGCGACTAAGAAAATAGATCGAGGTATGTTTTAGGCTTTTAAGCGACAGGCTAATCCCTGTCACTGTTATACCTCTTCCATTTATGTTTTAACCTAAAATTATGTTGAAAGTGGCTACGAACTGCGAAATAGTTATGGTTTTGACTATTTAGCGTTTCGTGTGCTCTGCCTACCCCACTATGAAATACAGACATGATGATGTGTGTGAAAAAGTCAAATACATTCCTAAGTCATGGTTTTGCCTGCGTAACATTTTCTGCGTTTTGCTAACATTCGGGAATTCAGACGTAATATCTATCTATGCTAAAGAAATTGTATTTTCGTCTTTTACATTTACAAAGTCGTACTGTAATTGGAAAATTAACATAGCTCGTTTACTTTATAGTTATCCCTGTATGAATGGGTTGTTGTATTGAACGGCGCCCGGGAACCCCGCGAACTGGGCTAATGGTTTGGTCTAGGTCACCGGGATTGCCTGGATATACCCGGAGGCTGGATACGCAAAGCAAACCTCTAATTGGGTAGATGACAAAAAAATAGCCCCTACTAAAGTTTGATGATCTATATCTCTGTCGATGTTTAGTTATTTCATAAACTAAAAAACACTTCTCATATTTTGCATAATCTAACTAACGGACTAATATTATTAGAACTACTATCAAATTCATACTATCTAGAAAAGGCAATCGATTTACTTCACTACATAATACGTGACCGCCTTTAGATATCTCGTGGTTAGGCGTACCCGGTGCCATTATACAGCAATGTAAGTTTACCAAGTCAATCTGAAGCGAAACCAATCTAAATTATAATTTCCCAAGTTTCTAGATAGACCTATAAGATGGACAGACGACCTTAGGTCGCCGGAAGATGCTGGATGCATGTCACTTACAACCGTTACATATGGAAGTCCAAAGGGGACGCCTGTGTTCAGCAGTCGACGTCCTATGGCTGAGAATCATCTCAGGTGAAGATGATGAAATCCAAAATTGTGCACTAATGGTAATAGGTAAAGAAGTATTCATAATACGAAAGAAATGAACAATCTCACCTCTCAAAATTTCTAGAACGCGATTTAAAAACAGTAAATTATGTAAATTTTACGTTCCACTGCCGCAATTTGTTCATCAAATATAGCAACACAAAATGTCGCAACAACGTAGCTATCTCTACTGTTTTAAACTTTCGTGATTCTCACACATATTTATGTTTACGCGGGACTTGTAACCGCTTTTCGTCGGAGAGCATGAGAGACTTTGGGCAG
>BHDV01065428.1:1941-14222 GCA_005406045.1 Adoxophyes honmai
AAAAGGTACAAAGTGGCACAGTTATCTGAAGAAGAAGAATAATATATTTAATGTACTTACATACATACATACTTCATGCCTGTTCCCTATCGGGGTAGGCAGAGCATACGAAACGCTTTATAGACAAATCATCACTTCTAGCATATTTTTTAGTTTTTGAGTTGGCGGAATAGAGACGGGTTGCTAGCCTGTCGCCTAAAATATACCTTAACCTGTTTTCCTTGGTCCTTCATAATCATCATCAGCCTATATACGTCCCACTGCACGACAAAGGCCTCCTCTCACTATGAGAGGGCTTGGGCTATAGTTCCCACGCGGGCCCAGTGCGGATAGGGAACTTCACACACAACGTTGAATTACTTCGTCGCTGTGTAGGTTTCCCCACGATGCTTTCCTTCACCGAATAGCTCGTGATAAATATCAAATTCGATATCGCACATAAATTCCTTGGTCCTTAATTCCTTATGACAGTTATTTTTTACATACATACATACAATCACGCCTGTATTCCCAAACGGGGTAGGCAGAGCACACAAAACGCTACATAGACAAAACGATGATTATTTCACGTTTTGTAGCCACATCTAGCATAATATTTTTTAGGTTTTGAGGTGGCAGGTACGGTGGGCCAAGGAAGTGGTCTACCACTTTTGACAAAAGTTTTTGTGAGATCAAAATTGTCACAAGGTTGACATTGTCACTGTCATAATATTATGGCGAGGGGAAATCGACCTTGTTGTTTCATGAGGTTCAAATGAATATCGATCTTGAGGGGGTAGACCAATTTTTTTGTCGACTGTACAATAGTGACAGGTTGCTAGCCTGTCGCCTAAAATATACCTTAACCTATGTCCCTAGTCGCCTGTTACGAAATCCATGGAAGAAATGGAGAGGTGTTATTCTAAACCCGACACCACACGGATGATATTTTTTAATGTATTAAAATTAAGATTTTTATTGCAGGAAGTTGCGCTGTTCGGGGAGTTCTCCATCAGGGAGACTATGATTTACTTCGGATGGATCGCTGGGATGACTACTGGTGAAGTTGACGAGCGAGTCGATTTCCTGATGAATCTGCTGAACCTACCTCACCCTACCAAGTCAGTATTGTTTCTATTTTTTATTTTTAGCACAAAAAAGGTAATAGTAGATATTAGGTACAGAAGGTCCACCCTCGAACATGTTTAAGTGTGAAAGTATTGCTCTCTTTCTACCTTAACCAGCTTACCATAAACCATTCACGAGATTTCGCCGGCAGAGCGTGTTATAAAGCTGGGTCCACGCTACACGAGCCGAGCACGAGCCGAGCACAAGCCGATCCGTTCTCGGTTTCGTCGTTCGCGGCGTGTGTGTGGACGAACAATGAACCTACAACTGCGAGCGCGAAGCAAATCCCTTTGTGTTCGTCAAAAAACCGACAACAGGCGGAGCGCGCCGAGCACGAACGAAATGCTCGCAGCGCGCTCGTTCGAGGCTTGTAAGTCGGTCCACACTATACAAATTGTGTTCGGCTCGTGCTCAGCTCGTGCTCGGTTCGTCTAGCGTAGACGGAGCTTTAGACTTAGTTAATAAAAACAATAGATCAGTCATCACTCATAGAGCTAGTAAATATGACATCATATTTATTCGTTAGTTCTTAAAAGTAAATGACGTAAGGTGTAAGACTCTCCTATGAAGATGCGTCTTAGCAGGACCACAGATTACTAAATAGTCAGGACTTAGATCAGCTTGATCAAACATGTGATTAAGTAAAGCATACTCTTCTTAAGACTCTTGTTAAGGAAAACAGAGATACATAGGCAGGTGACAACGGAAATTAAAACCGGCCAAGTGACGTGTTTCCTTGTTTCCGACTTTGACCTTTGGTTTGAGCAATTTGAGATAACCTATGAATTGTCGTTCCGTGCGTCATTTCACAAGATGACGATGCCATAATAGGATGTGAAGGATACTAAAATGTAAACACTCTGTACGTTATGACTCTTTTTTTGCGTTTATCCCTCTATTCTGGGAAAATTACACTACCGGTTTTTTTATTGAGCGTCTTGTTAAAGTTCTAAGTTATCTCGCTCGAAACTATTGGGGTCTTCAATGTAATCTCAATGAAGAGCTTCCCCCTAATTAGTGTCATTATGCACCTATATTTATTTTTCTTTATCAAAAGCTTGTCTGTTACCTACTACAAAAATAACTAACTAACTAATTAGCTCAGGGACCTAAAGAGGCTCTTGGCCTCCGAAACGAGAATACGCCATCTGTCCAGGCCGCTCTACACTCTCAAGAGAATCTCGCGAGAACGCGAGAAACGTGAATGTGGATTCACGTTTCTCGCGAAAGAAACGTGATTTTCAATCGCTCCACATTCACGTTTCTCGCGTTCTCGCGAGATTCTCTTGAGAGTGTAGAGCGGCCATCCCGATCGTGCGCAGCCTCTTGCCAGTCGTCGACTTGAAGAAGTCGCAGATCTGCCTGGACGCTGTCCCCCCAGCGGTACCTGGGTCGCCCGACCGTCGGCCAGTCGGTCGCCCCACGTACGCTCTTTTGACAGCACGATCCTCTCCCATTCGGAGTAGGTGGCCGAACCAGCGAAGTCTGTGTGATTTTGTTACGCCGATGATGTTGGGCTCAGCCATCAGCTCCTGGATCTCTAGATTTTTCCGGATCCTCCACGTGCCGTCGTCTCTCTTGAAAGGTCCCAGGATCTTACGCAAAAACTTCCTTTCCGCCACCAGGAGTCGGTATTCCTCTTTTTGAGTTAGTCAAAAAGCGTGTAGTCTATTTTTTTCATGACCGATTTGGATACCGAACAGACCTAAAAATGTATTACTGCTCATACCCCTTCTATAATCCTCGAGCAGTCTTAACTTGCCACGACTGGCAGAATACCTACTTCTTTATTATTAAGACTATTAATTGGTTCACAGGCAAGTGAAGACATTATCAGGTGGCCAGCAAAGGCGTGTGTCACTGGCAGCGGCTCTGATCCATCAACCCGAGCTGGTGATCTTGGATGAACCTACGGCTGGAGTGGACCCCGTGCTTCGACAGAGGTAAAACTTAGATTGTGAAATATCGGATCTACTCACGATTTTTATACCGAGATAAGCTCGACATGTTTCGGGTCAATCCGTGACCCATCATCTGGAGCTACGCGCCACGGCAGCGGACAGACGCTCACTGCCTGCAGCCGCTCTTTCCGCGCAACCACTAGAGAGACAACTGACAACGATTCATGTATAAACTAAACTCGGTATAAAAAACGTGAGTAGCTCCGTTATTTCACTAAAACTTAGATTATTAGTAGCTCTGTAGAGTGCTGTGAAGAATTTGTTTTTAATGTACGAAGTTAACTCAAACATTGTCTTCGCAGCATCTGGGATCATTTGGTGGACATCACTAAAGGTGGCCGGACCACCGTCATCATCACCACCCACTACATCGATGAGACCAAGCAAGCCGATATCGTAAGTTGCATTCAATTACTCAGAATATTCATTGACCTGAACATAATCTAGTAGGGCAGTTAATTTTTTCTATGACCTGGTTAACCAACAAAAAATCTCCCAAGTTTTTACTAGGTATCTGACTGACTTTACTCTATTTATTTTGAGATTAGAAATTCAATGACTAAAATTTTATTTTTTCCCGTAATTCAAAGGTAAACTGAAAATAAGTAATGCAATAATACCTATTACTGTTTGATATATGTAATGTTTTCAATACAAACGGCATCGTCATTGCATCGTCATTGGGTTTACTTACAAATATATTAGGATTTGGCCGTTCAAATTCAAATGTGAAAATAAACGGAGTAGGTATAGGTATAATAACTAAAACTATTTCAGATCGGCCTGATGCGTGGAGGCAGGTTCCTTGCCGAAGAGTCCCCCAGCGAGCTGATGAGGCGCTACCAGGCGGAGAATCTGGAGGACGTGTTCCTGAAGCTGGCAGTCCTCCAGAACATGGGGAAGCGACGGCGCTCCAGTATCCTGGCTGACATTGTGGAGAAGGTGGAACTGCCGTCTTTACCAGTGAGTGTTTAGCTGATTATTTGGATAAAGGGCACGTAGATGGATAGATAGGTCCATTTGTTTTTTCATTGTAACTTCAGATACAAGCAGTTCATAGAAAGATCGTCAAAGTACCTATGTAAAAAAATAAAAATAGGCACACATTCATAACAATCATGTCAGGAATTAAAAAAAAATTGCAATAATGAAAAGGTCAATTATAAAAACACTTCACAAATTGTGATATAAGATGCGATATGAAATTAGAGATCAATAATGTAAACAACCACCTATCAATGTCAAAGTGACATTCCAGAGGTAGTCAACCTATTTTTGTTACTAATTGATATATTATCGTATTAATTTTTTAACTACTTTTAGTTTATTGACTCATAACAATATTCGTAGCATATTATGTGATATCTTTTGAAAATACGACATTATACTTGTGTTCGTATGGATCCAGACAAACAACAAACACAAATTTAACAATGAAACAAAAACAAATATCGAGATAAAACAAAACTTAACAACAAACAAAAACTCAACAAAACAACGCATAAGCGGGAGGGAACACATTCGATCACGACAGATGTCAGAAAACGAATAATAAGATTTATAAAATGGCTTCCACGCGCGGAGGTAGAAAAGCAGTCTACACACGATCTTTTAAGTCCGTCCATCGCAAGTTGAACAATATTTCATCGTTTCATAAGTTTCACTAAACAATTAATTATATAAATATGAATACGAATAAAAATACGAGCCAAATGTTTGCAATTTCTAACCATTGCCAGTGGCATAATAATAAAATAATCATATTTGCATTTAAAAAAAGATGTGCTTGTTCCTTTGTTTATTTAAGTGTTTTGTAATGTTCACACGGTTTTATTCTGCTAATAAATTAGTTGTACTCATTTTTATCTAGCGTAATTATTGAATTTTAAGTTTTCCTAATTGCGTTTGCTTTTATTGCAATGGCAACACGTTTGTTTACAACTTTGATCTCTAATTCCATATCGCATCTTAGATGATATTGCTTAGTTTGATAAGAGCTTAATTAAAGATGCGAAAAATATGAATATCGTAAAATGGAGAATACGAGAGCAATTGGGTTACGTGTAGGGAGAATAAGGATGGCAACGGGGTGAAGTGGTTTTTAGGGGCTACTTCATCTAACAATTTACCCAACTCGCCCTACCTACGGGTCGAGGTAAGATGTCTTCCTATTCAAAAAACTTAAATAGAACGACCAAAACATGTAGTAAAAAAGTATGTTTGCAAGCTAAACTTCCTATAGATTTCATTTAAAAATATATATTTACTGTTGAAGAGCTAATATCTTTAGTCAAAGCGATGATCCTCCATTATGTTCCACTAAATTCTCATAATTTCCACCAGGATCCATCAGTAATAGACCTAGAAGAAGACCTAGGCGAGATCTCTGGTGAATTCGGTGACAACGTCTCCATGAGCAGCAAGGGTCGTGTGGTGGTGACTCCAGACATCATGGCGCCCATGGATGCCTTGCCTCCGGAGGAGAAGCCACCCACCACATACTTTGAGAGGATAAAGCCGATGCAGTGGAGGCACATGAAGTCGCTGATGTGGAAGAACTTCTTGAGCTTGTTTAGGAATTATAGGTGAGTTAAAGATTTTGCAGTCCTCGTCACTACGGAATATATTTAGATACCGAACCTTGAAATGAAAAACGGATGTATAGGATCACTTTGTTGTCCAACCGTCCGTCCGTCCGTCCGTCTGTCTGTCATGATTTTCTTCTCAGGAATGCGTGGAGGTATCAAGGTGAACGTATTAGGTATAATACCAACGCAATCAAAAGATAAATGTAGCAAATGCAAATTTTCGACAATTGGGAAGGAGAACCTATATTTCCCGTGAATTCAGAATCTCAAAATTTGGTACAAAGCAACGTCTTACATGTAAAAAATGGCGAAAATCATAAATTTGTAATTAAATTACAAAAAAAATAAATATTATGTATTACACGAGTTCGACTCGCACTTGGCCCCGTTTTTACTTTGGAGTGACTCCACAGGCCCCCACTACAGAAGGTTGTTGGTCGATTTTGATCATTTAATATTGATTATTATTATGAAATATAAAACCAATAACGTACTTATACCTATATGTATATCTAGCCTGGGTCGGTATCCACTGCTGGGCAAAGGCCTCCCCCCATGTCCTCCATTTTTCTTGATCTAAAGCGGTTTGGGGCTAGTCGCCGAGAAATAAGTCTAATAACGTATACTTAGTTTATTCATACCATCGGTAATTCATCGATATCTATTATTTTCAGCTTGCTAGCCTTCATTGTCGTCCTCCCGCTATCCCAAATGGTCCTCTTCTGCATTGCCATCGGCCACGATCCAGTCGGACTTCCCATCGGCGTTGTGAACTACGAACTTGGCGAGAACAACACCAACGTACCCTGTACCTACGAGAAGACCTGTCCCCTTGATCCGAAGACCTATGAGTGGAATCTAAAGATGTTCAGCTGTCAGTACCTGGACTTCTTGTCCAAGAAACAAGCAAACTTGGTAAGTTGAATCACCGCGGAAGTCTAGAGATCTCTCTCCAGGCAGATGTTATGCCGGGGGACCGAAGTCCACAGAGAGAATGTTCCAACCACTAATCTTCGAAATTTCTTTAGTGTGATGTAGGGCGGTTTGACAGTTGATGCCGTTTATGGAAGAAGTTCTACTAATGGACGATAGGTGGCGCTAGAGTCGCTACAAATCTCTTCGTAAAAGACCAGCGAGATGCTCATAAATACGTTTAGTGCACTCTGCCTACCCTACGGCTTTATATATGTATGGTTGTTATGTCCAGACGAGGTAGAACTTTTTCTTTTCCTGTGGATAATCCATTTTCGAAATCGCTGCTTACGAAAAAAAAGTATATGTAATCATTGTAAATACGGTGAAATAGACATAGTGAGGAGACCTGCACACAACGGAAGTAATTCAATGCTGTCTGAAGTTCACATTCCGCACTGAACTCGTGTGGGAACCATATCCTAAGGCCTTTTATACTAGAAGTGGAAGCCTGTACCCAGCAGTGGGACATAATTACACTAAATTATTACTATTCATGTTTATTTTACCTCTCAGAGTCGAACCTTCAGTGCCCCGAACACACATGTCCGTCAAATGAAAACACATATACGCGTCGGTGTCATGTCAGCGAACGCGTTAGTCATCAAAAGTTTGATAACCAAACCGAAAGCAATAACTTAAGTAACGAACGAGTGCAATCGCTGATTTGGCATCGGCTAACAATGTGCTAATATTGTTTATGTACGCGACAAAAACAAACAGATAATTTCACCCGTAACAAAGGCCCACATTGTTTTATTGTCTGCGATATCTGAATGAACAAAGGGAAACAAAACAAATAACATTACAGTAAAGCAAAACCATCATTAACTACCTTCAAGAACTAATGGTGCGTTAACCCCCAAAAAAAGAGGGGCGTTAGTTGCGTTACACAGCGTTTTCTTTTACATTTGTACCTATTTCCGTATTTACTGAGACGGAAGACGATATTGCGAATATCTAAAGAACTAAGTTTATCCTACTTCACGCGGTTAGGTTTATATCCTGTGTTTCCAAATAGGGTGAGCAAAGCAAACGAAACATGATAGGTATAGTCAAATCCATGTCTATCACTATGGTCTATTCTTTTAGGTATTTAAAAAAGGTAAACAAACAAAGCCAACCCGACAAAGTCAAAAATCACGTAAGGTATGTGTTGCTACATTAAATACAACACTTTCTATTTTAGTCGCATTACAAGGTGAGTGTAATGCGACTAAAATAGAAAGTGTCGTATTTAATGTAGCAACACATACTTTACGTGATTTTTAGCTTTGTCGGGTTTGTTTATCTTTTTAAAAGTACCTAAAAGATTAGACCATAGGTATATCGCGCTTGACTGCCACTTCGATCATAATTTTCGGTTTAAAAAGAGATAAAAGGGGTACAATAGTGATAGGTTGCTAGCAATGCTAGCCTGTCGCCTAAAGCATAGTTAAACTTGTTTCCTTAGTCGCCTTTTATACGACATCTACGGAAAAAATCACGGATGTCGTAAGAGGTTACTAAGAAAATAGTTTTAGGCCTGCTTAAGCCGACATGCTAGTAACCTTTCGCTATTATTATCTCCTCTTTCATCAGTGTAGACTTAGTTTAGTAGATTAGTAGTGTAAATTTTCGGGCGTTTGAACCGCTGCTGTCTTTTTTCTCAACCCTTGTTTATCAGTTATTTTAAGAAATGTGTATAACAATATAATAGTCTAGTGTGTATCTATCTAAGTCACCCTTAAATTATGTTTACGAGTAAAATATTCGGGCGTTTGAACCGCTGCTGTCATTTTTCTCAACACTTTTTTTTATAAGAATTTTAAGAAATATGTATAACAATATAATAGTCTAGTGTGTACCTAAATATCTATAAGACACATACACTATATGATACCCTTATTGTTCCAATTGGTTAAGAAATCTGATAAAAAAGTGTCGAGAATAATGACAGCAGTTCAAACGGCCAAAGATTCACCCAGGGCTATATCATGCTAGGAACACAGTCATGCGATTATATGTCTGTATTATTCACAGGTATACTACCATACGAAAGAAGAGGCGATGTCGGCAGCGTACCACGGCAAGTGCAGAGTGGTGCTGGTCTTCCAAGCCAACTTCTCCTCGAGCCTCATGGACCGGATGGGAGACCCTCGGCACGCGACTGACCTGGACGTGGAAAACTCGGAGATTGAAGTGCATTTGGATGATACAGGTAGCCTAAAAAATGTTAGGAAAACTCTTTAGTTACGTACAGGCATTAACATCTGCCACGACGGAGCGTGCAAAAATATCTGACACGTCCTACTGCTTCTAGTAATAGAGTCGTATCGGATGTTTTTGCAGCTTTATTGTATCAGATATGGGTGCTGGTATACGTATACAGGGTGTCCCAGAACTCAACGATAATTTGGGACCGGATGAAAGGCCAGGCTACACCAGTTCCGGGAAAAATAAAAAAAAAGTTCTATGTCACTCGGTTCAGGAATAATAGACATTTTTACAAAAGAGTTGAAAATCGCCACCCTCGGTCGTACTTTCAAGTCTTGTGATAACCAGGCTATTTCGCTGGGACTTTTTTAATTTTGGGATCTTCATTAACTACGCTATTAATCGCAACCACAAATTGATGCAAAAAAACCCCCTGTATAGCACATTAAATTATGTACCAGCGAACCAATTGATTCCTGACCCACCATAGAACCTTTTTACAGTCAAGTGAACGTCATAGTGAAATTGCATTGCTTGACAAAGGAAATCTTTATTACGTTTATTGTGACAACGTTCTGTACCATACCACTCTGTAGCCACGAGCCATATCTTTATATGGCATATGAGTGTTAGGACAAATTATCATTATGGCATAAAACGTTTAGGGAATGCAAAAATAAGATTTTTTTACATAAATGCGAAAAGAACTATCTGTCGTTAAGAGGATAGGAGTCGCGCCACTTCTCCATACAAACGTAGTCCCCTGTTTTCTCCGTGAAGAATGACATTAGAGCAAATTTTTTTTTACATTATGTATGTATATTATACAAATTTAATGGAAAATGGAATGGAATAAAAACAAACAAAAAATCATTAAATTCATTTACATTAATTATTATTGTTCGCGTGATATTTGATTGACACATTTGCCTTCTTTTATGTCGTATGACAGTATTCAGTCGCTCTGATGATATTATTATACGAGTAGTGTTAAGGTCTGCTTTAGGCGACAGGCTGGCAACCTGTCATTATTATACTTACATACATACATACATATTCTCACGCCTGTATTCCCAAGAGGGGTAGATAGAGCACATGAATTCAAAAATCCAGTGTCACGTTTAGCAATTTCAGCAGGGTAACCAGATGGTTAAACGTGATATTGCAGTGACAGGTTGATAGCCCATCGCCTACAATACACTTACCCTTTCCCAGAGTCGACTCTTACGATACCCACGGGAAGAAAGGGGGAGGTGCTATTCTAACCCGGCACCACACGGGTTCACGGGGTATTATTATACTAGGTCTATCTAATATACGCATATACATACATCACGCCTGTATTCCCTAATGAGGTAGGCAGAGCACACGTAAGTTACATAGTGAAAACCATGACTACCTCACGCTTTGCAGCCACATTTAGCATAATGTTTGGTTTAAACATAATATGAAAGAAATACAATAGCGTCAGGGTGCAAGCTTGTCGCCACATACCTAAACCTATTTCATCAATCGGTTCTTACGACATCCACGGGAGAAGTGGAGAGGCGTTATTCTAATTTGCTTTATATGAAACGTAAAGGACTGAAAGTGCATTTGCCTATACATATAACAATTCGTATGCTTAGCTTATTTCCTATTTGGGTATACAGGCTTGATGTTTTCTTTATTAACTTACGATAATTTTGAGATTCTTGTGTGGTGTCAGGATAGAGTAACATTTCTCCAGTTCTTCCGAGGACGTCGTAAGAGACGACTGAAAAATTAGGTTTGAGTATGCTTTAGGCCACAGGCTAGCAACCTGTCACTATTATACTCCCTCTTCTATCTATTTTCAAATCTAAAATTATGCTAGAAGTCGCTTCGAAGTTATAATAGTGGATTTGTTCATATCACGTTTCGTGCCCTCTACCTACCCCATTTGGAAACATAGGCGTGATTGTATGTTTGTAGAATTGTGTTATATTTTATGACAGACCTCGAAAAATTGACACAGACTTTGCTACGGAAAAATCGCAAAAAAAAGTAATTTTCCGACAGTACTCCATAACAATGACTTTAAAATCGATATTTTACAAAACCAAACCCTTTCACTGTGTCCATCTATTGTTGTGGATAAAAGAAAAAATTGTCTTCTGGCTTAATGGTATTTCCAATATTTCATATCTCCAGTCCCCAAGCAATTATGAATCCAATCGGCCCGGCAATAAAACTGATATTGATGTAAATTTGCCACGTCGCGTCGCAGAGTGAAGTGCTCGATTTTATTTTTTATAGTTTCGCTCAGGAATTTGTTGAATGAAAGGATTTAGTTGCTCGGTGGTACAGTCAGACACGTGTGGGAAAATAGTACCCGTAATACTAAGGCAGGTCGTATACACACGTTTTCCGAATTCGTTTTCCGTATTTGGACAACCAAATGCATGGAATCAATAGAAAATACACGTGCGTGCGGAAAAAGTTAACGTGTGTCAGTTAATGTATTTTTTACTAATTCCAAAAATAGTACTTCAAACATTTTCAATTGTAGGTACACACCCTAAGTTCGTGACGTAGCCGCCAAGTAGTAACTTTAAACACATAGACGTACTAAATGAAGTTTAATATCTATCCTACAAAAAGGTTTCACTACCGAAAAGCAAGGTCTGTTCACAAAGAAAAGTGCAATTAATTATGATTTAATTTGTTCTAAAATAATAAATATTAAAGACCAGTGATCGGATCTAGGATGCAATTTCCCGGGGTTTAGGTCCGTAATATTAAGATGGATACGACTTACAACCCCGCGACTTTTTTGATATTTTATTATAATTACAAAAAGTAAACAATTACCCATGATCAACCTCTTTTATTAAATGAAATGACCACTCGAAATAACCAGTAGATAATGTCTTGACTGATATTGTCATTCAAATTGAGCCCTGCATATCAAATTCTCAACATTATCGACAAATAATAATAATTTTACTACAAATATCCATTATTTAGACAATTCTGGTGTTCTTTAAGTATGCAAATATTAAATGACGCTTTTTTAAATTTTAGCCCACTATTCAAAATCCCGGGATATCCCGAGGTACATCCACGTTAAGCATAACGTTTAAAATCGTTCACCCCAAATTACATCCTAGATCCGATCACTGTTAAAGACACGTCATCGGACCTATGTTGCTATAACATTATTAGTGTCGTCAAAAATGCGTAGTTTAAATCTTTCGGGTTATTTATTAACGCCCACGGTGTGTACTACCTAAGCTAATAACGAATTTCTAACGTAGACAAAATAATACTGAGAATTTCACGTGAAACTGTACTAAAGGTACGACTGCAATTCTCTTGACTATCCCAATGAAAAAGTCATTTACATAATTGTATATATCGACGGTAAAAAGCAATCCTGCTGTAACCCACAAAATGTAAAATGTTCACCAGAGCCAAAAAACTTTTGAAATTTTAG
>BHDV01065428.1:19109-34480 GCA_005406045.1 Adoxophyes honmai
GAATTTTTTTCTGATTCCGAATATGAAATAAAAATTTTTTGGGCAAGGTGCGGTTTACAGCAGGATTGCTTTTTACCGTCGATATCTTCAGATAAATTAAGGTTCGTTTCAGCTGACGACTTTATTTTAGAAAACTGGAATTTTGATGTTGAAATAATATTACGTCTAGTAAAAGGCGAAACTATTAGAGCAAAGCAATAGTCTACTCCCAAGTTTCTAGTTTTAATTTCATTTTCGCTGTATCTAATGTATTTAGTTGGGAATTTTAGGTTAAATAGTTTTATTTGCGTACTTATGCCAAAGAAGTTTATGCAAATTATCCCGAGTGGAGTTAATTGTAAATGAAATAGAATTACATCTCCGTTGATGTCGTGAGAGGCGACTAAGGAAATAGGTTAAGGTATATTTTTGGCGATAGGCTAGCAACTTATCACTATTATACCTGCAAATTCAAAACTAAAATAATATGCTAGAAGTGGCCACCAAACGTGAAATAGTCATAATTTGGTCTATATAACGTTTCAAGTGCTCTGCTTACCCCATCTGGGAATACGGGTGTGATGTATGCGTATGTACAGTCACGAACAGGGATTGTTGAGCCACTTGCCTCTTTTCGCAATTTAGACGTGTAATCAATGACCGATGTGACTGACAGATGTCAGCTATTGGATTAGTATTACACGACCAAGTTACAAACATAGGTAAGTGGCTCAACAATCCCGGTTCGCGATGGTATGTGGGCTCCTGCTGTCTATGCGATCCTGGTACCACCACAGTCTTTAACAGCGACTCCGGAGACAAATATATAGTACTAATTAAAAACAATTTGACACATTATGAAATTATGATAAAAATACTGGGTTTGCAAAGTTTAATGACCGTTGGTGACTAAACATTGTAGTTTACCTTTATCAGTGTCACTTATACACATGTCATAGTAGTCGTATACAGCTGTCAAATATCTGACGGACGTTAGCGGTTACAGGTTAAATGGCTATTCATTAGTTAGGTTGTAACTTGCTACATTTTAACGCAAAAGTATTGAATACAAATCGTTTGAAGTCGATCTAATTTCCCGTGAGCTGTCGGGTTAGAATAACACCTCTCCATTTCTTCCGTGGATGTCGTAAGAGGAGACTAAGGAAATAGGTAATTAAAGTATGCTATAGGCGACAAGATGGCGACAAGCTAGCAACTTTTTTTTTTTTTTTTTGTTTTTATGCCAAAAAAATGATAGAAGTAGTTACGAAACGTGACAAAATATACAGAGTTTCATCTATGTCGTACCCATTTTTAGGGTTCCGTAGCCAAATGGCAAAAAAACGGTACCTTTATAGATTCGTCATTGTCTGTCTGTCTGTCTGTCCCGTCCGTATGTCACAGCCACTTTTTTCCGAAACTATGAGAACTATAGTAATAAAACTTGGTGAGTAGATGCGTTCTGTGAAGATTGTGACACAAAATTTAAAAAAATGCTATAATTTTTTAGGGTTCCCCATACCTACATGGAACTGAAACTCATTTTTTTTTTCATCAAACCCATACGTGTGGGGTATCTATGGATAGCTACTATGGATCATACTTTTCCAAAGTGAATAATTTGCGCGACAGACGCTTCCAAAGTTGAAAAAGTTGTGTCCCCTCCTTCTAACTTCTAAAATAAAAGAGTGATAAATCTAAAAAAAATATATGATGTACATTACCATAAAAACTATCAACGAAAATTGGTTTGAACAAAATGTACCAAGTAGTTTTTTTTATAAATAAAATTAAAATTTATCATTAGTTCGAAAATCTGTCACTACATGGCGTTGTAAGCGGTTTGTACGGAACCCTCAGTGCGTGAGTCCGACTCGCACTTGGCCGGTTTTGGGAATACAGGCGTGATTGTATGTATGTATCAAAATTAATTATTTCAATCTTTGTTCACAGATAAGCAAGTCCAGTGGATGTTAGCCAGAGACATATCAGCTGCCTTCATGGATGCTACCCAAAATCTGGCCAAATCCTGCAATCTACCTACCCGCCTGATGTCCATCCCCGTCTTCGTAAGTAACTTATATTCTACCTACAGGACCTTTGTGTTGTCCTCCGTGTATTGTCGGGTTTAGAATAACACCTCTCCATTTCTTCCGAGGATCACACACACATACACACATCCTCACGCCCGTATTCCCAAGAGGGGTGTAGGGAGAGCACATGAATTTGAAAATCCAGTGCCACGTTTAGATATTTCAGTGTAATCAGATGGTAAAACGCGATATTGTAGTGCCAAGTTGCTAGCCCATCGCCTACAATACACTGACCCTTTCCCAGCTGCCTCTTACGACACCCACGGGAAGAAAGGGGGAGGTGCTATTCTAACCCGGCACCACACGGGTAAATGATTCGAGGATGTCGTCAGCAAAGTTTTAGCAATAGGGCTCCTTTTTACCCTTTGGGTACGGAACCCTAAAAAAGGAATCCTAGTAGGTGTCTCGTGTGCAAGTTTGTCGTGAACTAGTTGTGACATGTTGCCAATAAATCAATAGGAAAGGACGTTCACCCTTACGATAACATCCAAGTCTTAGATCCGTGTGATTAACGACTTGGATTATTGGTAACTAGGTGTTATTTTTAGCTGTGGTAGCCCAGCGGTTTGACCTGTGGCCTCTCATCTCATGTGGGTCGTGGGTTCGAACCCCAGGCTAGCTCCTTTGAATTTTTCGGGATTTATGTGGGAAACCTAATTTGACATTTACTGCGATTCGGCGAAGGAAAACATCGTGAGGAATTCTACAAGGATGAAGTAATGGCCGCGTGGGAACTATAGCCCAAGCCCTCTCATACTGGGAAGAAACCTATGCCTAGCTGTGGGACGTATTTAGGCTAGATTATATTATTTAGGGGGCGTCCATAAATTACGTGAGATGTCGTGAGATTTTATTCAACCCCCTCCCCCACCTCCCAAATCTCACGTGAGATTTTTCAAAATGTTATTGTAAAAAGAAAAAACATTTAGGTAATTGAAAAGAAAAATAAAATGAAAGACGTAACTTAAAAAAAAAACTTAAATTTTTCTTCGTTCGGATACACTCATGAAGTGTCAAAATATAAAGCGCCATCTACATCCTCACTTCGGTTTTTTATTATATATCTGTGGTTTAACCTCATAGGTCATTGGCCTCTCAAGTAGTATGTTTTGGGTTCAATAACACTGTAGGTATATCTTTGGCCAAACGTATTGAGTATGCATCTTTCTGTGCCATTACTTTTACACAGAAAAAAACCTGTAAAAAACAAAAATATGCCAATTGTAACGAAGTTCCTGTTAAATTCGTTAGACAATTTCTCCAAAATCGTTATTTCTTGTTATTTTCCTTTCACACTTTTTAACACTATCGGTTTTTACTGAAACTTTTTCACACTATCATTCTTCCCCAACTTGAGTCAACCCAAAACCGTGGGTAGGTTATGTTAAGTTTTCATGGACCCGAAAGACCAAAACCATGCAGAAATAGGAGCCCCGCGTGAACGCAGCTTCGTCGCCATATTATTGATTCCATGTCAATTCTAATTAGGTAAATTGCTATATAGGAAAAAAAATAGCAGTAAAACAAATTGGAAAAATAAACAGAAATTGCTTAACAAATGAAATCTGTATACATTTAGAGGGTTTATAAAAGATTTGGGGTCAGACGTGGTAAGTGGGTACTGTGTGGGCGTCAGACGTAAACAAAGGATTAAACACTCGACTGAAGGCTCACTGACATTTATTTTACCAGACGAACTTAGCACTCTAAATAATATAATATGTACAGCATAAAAACCACGTACAATCGAACCAATTGATTCAGGACCAACCATACAATCTATTTACAGTGAACGCCAGAGTGACATATCTTACTAATATTATAAACGTGAAAGTTTGTGAGTATGGATGGATGGATGGATGTATGGATGTATGGATGGATGGATGTATGGATGGATGTTTGTTACTCCTTCACGCAAAAACTACTGAATGGATTTTAATGACACTTTACAATAATGTAGCTTATACATCAGAATAACACATAGGCTACAAATTGTAATGATATTCTGTGAATTATCCAATATACGACGATAATTCTCAAGTAAGTCGGGTAAAATCTGCCATTTCCGAGCTTTGGCGTCCGCTGTCAAAACCGTTGAAGTGGCGCGCATGCGCGGTGCAGACGTCACGCGTGGCTGAGTGCGCGACCCGAACGCGGGCAGACGCGTGATATTTGTCAAATGCGATTCAAAATTATTTGTGTGATAATTTTAATGCCATAATATTAGTTCTATTCTACGCCACGCAATCCGAAATACTTATTCTGCGCAGACGAAGTCGCGGGTAACAGCTCGTCCTTACTAATCTTACTAATATTATAAACGTGAAAGTTTGTGAGTATGGATGGATGGATGTATGGATGGATGGATGTTTGTTACTCCTTCACGCAAAAACTACTGAATGGATTTTCATGAAACTTTACAGTAATGTAGCTTATACATCAGAATAGCACATAGGCTACAATTTATAAAGATTTTGTTTGAATTTTCCAAAATATGACGATAAGTGTCGAGAAAGTAGGAAAAAATCTAATGTCTGCTGGCTATTCTGGCGGGCGCTTCCTAATAATAATTCCGAAATCTCTTCTGTGTTAGCCCGAATATAACGCGTGCGAAGCCGCGGGCAGAAGCTAGTAATATTATAAGTCAGAAAGTGAGTTTGTTTGTTCCGCTTTCACGCCGTAACTACTGAACCGATTGCTTTGAAATTTTGCAGACGTAAAGATAGAAGTCCGGATTAAATAATAGGGTACTTTTTATCCCGGAAAAATTTCATGTTCCCGAGGGAATACAAAAATATGTTTGCTTGATAGATCGATATCGATCGATGATAGATCGATATCAATCGATGACCGATCGATAGATGATAGATCGATGGCGCTTTGTGTCGTTTGAAACGAGAAGTTTTCTTATAGTTGTGCTTTATACCGCAATATAACAGAGTTCCACGCGGGCGAAGCCGCGGGCGGAAAGCTAGTTGGGCAAATTGTTGTGTAAACAAACTTGCACTCATTCTTTCATCTGTTTCCCAACCTAAAATTATGCTATAAGTGGCTGCGAAGCATGAAATAGTCATAATCATGGTTTCGTCTGTCACGTTTCGAGTGCTCTACCCCATTTGGGAACAAGGCGTGATTGTATGTTGTATGTACTACGGAAAGTACGCTTTTAGTCTTTTAAACACGTCCCTAGATTTTCGTCCCGTGCGGTGTCGGGTTAGAATAGCACCTCCCCATTTCTTCCAGTGTGTGTCGTAAGAGTCGACTCTGGGAAAGGGTTAGTGTATTGTGGGCGATGGGCTAGCAACCTGTCACTGCAATATCACGTTTAACCATCTGGTTACCCTGAATTAGCTAAACGTGGCACTGGATTTTTTGAATTCATGTGCCCCTCATGGGAATACAGGCGTAAGAATATGTATGTATGTATGTATGTAGATTTTTCACAAGGCCAATAAGCATTCCTAAACTGGGGAGTGCACTAAATAACTGGTTCCTTTAGTTCCTCAATTTGTTTTTAAGTTACTTACTGTTTTTTTTGTTTCAGTTCCACGACCCGCCAGTGTACGGTCTGTCCGTACCAATATTAACTGACTTTGCCGGACCTGGGGTTATTTTGACGTAAGTATTCTACATTACTGCATTACTATTATACCTGCCAACTCAAAACCTAAAAAAAAATATGCTAGAAGTGGCCACGAAACGTGATATAGTCATGGTTTTGTCTATGGAGCGTTTCGTATGCTCTGCCTACCCCATTTGGGAATACAGGCGTGATGATGTATGTATGTATGTATGTAATCTGCATTGGTTGAAATTAGGGTGCTTTTTGTGTCCACGAGAGTTGAGGTCATTCACTCTAGAATGTCCTTTATTGACAGCCTTATGCTTATTTGTGTAACTTCCACGATTAATTCGTTTTTCTTAGTTCTTTGTGTAGTTGTGCGTCATTTAGAATTATAATACTTCATCTCATGGAACTACATAGGTAGGTATACGATAATTAATTTATTATATTAGGTGATTAATTTATGCCGGTTAGTTATTTTTCTAGAATTTTTGTGCTGAAGTTTATTTATGTCACCCAGTACGAGACATAAATCGTGAAACGAATTATCTAAATATGATTCAGTATTTAATAACTCGGTCAACTAGTTTTCATTTGTTTATTTTTATTTGTTTCTTTTAACGGCCGGATAGCCCAGCGGTTAAGAGAACCTGACTGTGGAGCTTATGGTCCCGGGTTCGATCCCCGGTCGGGGCAGATGTTTGTATGATGAATACGAATGTTTGCTTTCGAGTCTTGGATGTTTAGCTATATAAAAGTAAGTTTATCCGTTGTCTAGTACCCATAACACAGGCATTAAATTGCCTACTTTGGGACTAGGTGATTGGTGTTAGAATTGTCCAGTGATATTTATTTATTTAAGCTAAGAATGACTGCTGCCTTTTTAAAGCGACACACGACGGCCGCCAAATAAATACTTCATTAACCGTAACCAATAAAAATAAGCAGTATCCTAAGTAAATATAAAAGTTTGGTGTGTAGGCCGTTTCAGAAATACTTGCGTTTGACTGTATTGAATTAATTATAACTGAAATATAAGCGCTGTTTTATAAAATGTCACATAAATTTCTGTTTTTCTCATTTGTAATAAATTAAATTCGTAATAATGCTAGGGTAACGGCACCAGTTATGGACGGTTTAAGCTGACAAGCACCAGTGATGGACACTTCATTCATAATTTAAAGACCATAGAGTTGTGAATTGATTGTTGTAAAACAAATGACTTTTCCTTAGTGGGTAGTAAATAAAAGTCATTGTCCATTACTGGTTCTTTGTCCATTACCGGTGACTTTACCCTACCATAAGATACAGTTCATTAATGGTCTACTCATTTTAACAAGTTTCTGTGAAATCAAATTATCACTAAGGTTGACATGACACATGATGTGACGTAAATACAATAATTATAAGGGAGCTATTGTCACTGTCCTAATAATAATGGCAAGGGAAAATCAGCCTTGTTATTTCATGAGGTTCAGATGAACATCAATCTTATGGGGGTAGACCAATTTCTTGGCCGACTGTACACCAATTGCACATTCCTCTGACCGTATACACACATACATATATGCATAGAAGGAATATTATGATAATAATATGGATGTGGTTAAAAAGTTTAAGACAAGCGTGTCGTTCGTTGACTGTGTACTGTATTTGAGGCGAATATAACATACATACAAACATATAATCACGTCTATAATCCCAAATGGGGTAGGCAGAGCGCACGAAATGTGAAATAGACATAACCATGATTATAAAAAATAAAAAATATATAAAATTTAAAAAATCTATGTTTACATGATCATGTTTTTTTTAGGATCGTGTTCTTCTTGGCTGTTGCTTTGACTTCAAGCTCCATGTTGGCTGAACGAAACGAAGGCATCCTGGAAAGGTCCTTGGTATCTGGAATCACAGGTAAATATTCGTTAAGCCAGTTAAAAAAACACTCAGAATCAAGACCACAGATAAAAAAATGTTGCATGGATCCCGTTCCCTTTGTTCAAACACTACTAGTTTTGTAGTTTGTGGACTGCGAAGAATTTTACTGTCCAGCAGTCCGACATGTCACCAACGATAAGCGTACGCTTTTATCGTGGACGCAATGCACAAGCACAAATCGAACCGTTTAAAATCGGGTTGCCGATCAGGAAAATTCCTTGTAATACACAAACGCCCTATGGGAGGTTATGGAAAGGAATTATAACATTTGCGTGAAAAAAACGCACACAATTTTTTATTTCATTTGTGTCTAGAACGTAGAATCATAGAATTTTTAACAAAATATCCCAGTGGGCTATAGCAAAACAAAACTCTAAACTTACTATTACAAATTTACTTACCACGGCGTGAAAAACAGCGCAACTCTCAGATCGCGCCCAGAACTTCAAGAACGCCGCAAAAACTGTCATAAGTCGTAAGAAGCCTGTATATCATGAATCAGGATTTTTTTCTCAAAAAGCTTCATAAACCAAAGCCCCTTGAGGGGCTAGAGTGTGATATAGAACACACAACTTAGTCGAGAAGTTGTCGAGGGCGTCATATTTTTAGGGCATTATGTAGACTAATGGACCAGCTTTGTTTCACTGTTTCTTTGTTATGAGTCCACGCCAAGACGTTACATTTTTTTGTATGTAATCTGAATAATATTTCTGCGGTTTGGACGCGTAGTTATGTATAAGCAGGGATGTGGGTCATTAATTTACAGGGTATTATTAAAATGTTAGAGCTTTAGAGTAGGTACAAATAAATTTCTGTGTTTATTTCGAGTGTCTACTTGTTATTAATATCGATCTAAAAATACCAAAAAACCACGATTTTTGTATGGGAGCCCCACGTAAATATTTTATTTTCCTTTAGTAGGTATAGTATATGTTGTTATAGCGGCAACAAAAAACATAATCTGTGTAAATTCCAACTACCTAGCTAGCACGGCTCGTGAGATACAGCCTGGTGACAGACAGACGGACGAAGTCTCAGTACTATGGGTACGAAACCCTAAACAATTTCTCATTTCATCTCTGTTTACAGGCACGGAGATCCTCTTCTCCCACTGCAGCGTCCAGATGTTTATGATGATGGTCCAAGCAGCCGTGGTGCTCTTCATCGGCTTCGTGTTCTTCGACCTGACGAACAACGGACCCTTAGGATGGATCATACTTTTGACCGTACTGAACGGGTTCTGTGGAATGACCTTCGGTGAGTTTTTTTTACCCTTTTTTACCACGTAATATTAGCCATAAGACTTGCTGCTGAACATAGGCATCCCCTTTAGACTTCCATTAGTATCTGTTGGAAGCGACCCGCATCCAGCGTTTTCCGGCGATCTTTCAAGTTTTTAATCCATCTTGTAGGTGGACGTCCTACGCTCCTCTTGCCACAGACAGAATTTTTACCACGGACGTGATAAATTGTTGTTTTAGGTGTCATTTTGCATCCGCGCGTCGTGTAGGCTTCTGAAAAACGGCTCTCCATTTCTTCCGTGGATGTAGTTGGTGACCAAGAAAAGGTTTAAGTGTTTTTGAAAAGTAACCCCATAATATCGGCCCAGCGTAACATTTCACAACTCCACCGCTTAGCGGAAACACGCTCGCAAATTCTCTTTTTTACCGTCGACATTTCCAGTTGAAAAGCTCACTAAATTAAGCATCACACGTTTTACATTCCCACCCTTTTGACACCTCCAATTAAGCCCGCTTGCCTTTTTACAATAAAGAATGTTCCCAGAGCGAGCTCTGTTCTGACAACAGGCAATTTAGCCAAAAGAAAGATCACTCGAGTTAAAAAACGCTCAGTAAATTATCGTACCACCTGTTAAATTATCCTAGACTTGTGAATATAGAAATTTGCTGTGTAATGTCGGGTTTAGAATAACACTTCTCCGTTTCTTCCGTGGATGTCGTGAGAGGTAACTGAGAAAATAGGTTGTGTGCTTTAGGCGACATGTTAGCTGTCACTTTTGATTGTACCTTTTAACTTGAAACCTTAAAAGGTATGCTAGAAGTGATTACAAGTCGTAGAATAGTCATAGTTTTGTTTGTCGTTTCTTGATCTATGCCTACCCAATGAAGATTTGATTTACGTAAATATAAATATAACATTTCTATCGCTGTTCGTGGTATATTTGTAAAATTCGTTACATTCTTAATCTAGACATATTCTGCTATGCATTGCCACAGTACTGCATGACCAATGCTCGTAAAAATATGAGCCAGATTGGAAACTGTTATACCTAGTAATTTTAAGGATTTTTTGGACGGTAAAAAAGGGCGGACTTTAGAAATTACATGCATATAATTCGATATTTGTATGCGAGTGTATATTCTTATTTATAACAGCATCCATTTTACTAAGTTTCGAGGGCATTTGAAAGTTGTTGAAATCCCATTCAAAACAATATCTAAAATTATTCGTGTTTCGGTTAATTTTATCGTTTGAAGTTGCAAACTAAACTACAGTCCCGCAAATGTACATTTGCTCTGAAAATAAACAAGGAGAAACTATGAAAACTTCTATAAACTGTACTTTGGACGTACTCTTTTTGTCGGCATTAATAATTAAGTTTCCTCTGTGTCTCTCAAAGATTAGCTCTAAGAGATCTCTTATGGGATAAGTCTGCTTTTGTGCTTTACCATCATGTCTGTGTTTTTTTTTCGTGTTAAGGAATTAAGTTACGCAACCTGTCACTATTGTACCCTGCCAACTACCTAAAAATAGGCTAGAAGTGGCCACGAAAGGTATAGTTATAGTTTGGTTGTACATAGCATTTCGTGAGCCCCATTTGGAAATACAGGCATGTATGTATTTAGTGTTTTCTTGTACAATAAAATGTTTACTTACTAACTAAATGAAACGATTATTACTTGACAGCGTTTTATTCAAAAGTGTCCCTTCTGTGTTAGATTAAATCTATGTCTGTGGAAAAGGTATCATTTACTGCCTGTTCCTCACAGTTTTTTTACTCGTTTATCTGCCGGCTTTGCCTGGGCTTTGCAGGCATAATCAAGAGAGGCTTTCTTTAGAAATGCTGGAACTTTGCGAAAATGTACGCGAATAACTGAAGTTTATGCCTTGGAAGTAGTTTTAGGGTTCCTTCTCAAACAGGGTATGAGGTAAACCTCTCTCCAGTTATTTGTAACAACCGTCCTTTTTAAATAATCTAATCTGACTAACTTTAACATTGAAAAAAAAAAATTCAAAACTAGCTAAGGCCGTGATAGCCCAGCGGTTCGAACTGTGGCCTCTCAAGCAGAGGGTCGTGGGTTCAAACCCCGGGCTCGCACCTCTGAATTTTTCGGAATTTATGTGCGATATCAAATTTGATATTTATCACGAGCTATTCAGTGAAGGAAAACATCGTGAGGAAACCTACACACAGCGACGAAGTAATTCAACGTTGTGTGTGAAGTTCCCAATCCGCACTGGGCCCACGTGGGAACTATCGCCCAAGCCCTCTCATACTGAGAGGAGGCCTGTGCCCTGCAGTGGGACGTATATTTAGGCTGATGATGAGCTAAGGTTTTGAAACGTTCGAGACTACAATTTATGTAGACACACAGATATACAGATAAATAGACATTGACGTCAAACTTATAGGTATAAAACCCCTTTTTTCGCCAGAGATAAAAACGTGGAAGTGGAATCCATATGGATTCTGTCTTTTGAAAAATATTCTAAATACTCTGTTTATTTTAATATTGGAAATACAACAGCTTAAATAAAAATAAAAACTCTGGATTTTAAAGGCACAACTGAAAATTATTAATGCAATAACACTTATTAGGTACTGTTTGTTATAATATTTTCGATACAAACGGTATCTTCACCCAAGGCATCGTTGAGTTTACTTATAAATGTGTAAGGATTTCATCGTTTAAATTCATATCTTAAAATAAACGGAGTAAGTTTACTAACCTTAAAATATTAACAACATTCTCAACTACATTACTTAGATAAATATGGCAACAAAGAAAAGTTGTCGCTCTTTTTATTTAGCCTCAATAGGTATTGTGTATAAAAAGTCTCTGCAGAACCCTACCATTTTCTTCGTTAAGCAACGAAGAAAATGTTATACAGGCTGAGTTTTTTGGGTCTATTTAAAGAAATGTGCCCTAACCTTATTTAAAAGTAAATGTGTTAAGATTTTTTTGAATAGGTGCGCCCGATGTGTTGAAAATTACGTTTACTCTGGTTTAGTAAGAAATTTCAACATTGGGACGATTGTACATAACATCATCTCATAATTTTATGTATACATCACTGTGCTTCCAAACGGGGTAGGCAGAGCACACGAAACACTACCTTGAGAAAACCATGACAATTTCTATGTATTATTAAACTGTGATGATCATTCATATATTATGTTGCTGGTAATGATAAAATGTATAAAAAATAAAAAATAAAATTATGTTGATTGTAGCCTTGTCTGTGTTGTATCCCCAACTATGCAAGGTTTTCCTTTTCACTGTCTAAGTTTAAACTGAATTAGGCATTCTATATGTGATTATTTTTAATTGTTCTAATAAATGTACTTAAAATATTTTTGACAGGTTTCTTCGTGTCCTGCCTATGTGACACCGAGAGAACCGCCACATTTATCGCCTTGGGGTCGTTCCTGCCCATGATGCTGCTGTGCGGCATCATCTGGCCCATTGAAGGTAAATCATTATTCTCATTACCATGTGCATTTTTATCAATACCATGTACATTATTGTCATTACCATGTTTATTATTATCATTAGTATCATTACCATGTACATTATTGTCACTATCGTTTAGATTATTGCCATTTTACCCTTTAATGGGTATGGGCAAGATGTTAAGCAGAAATTTAATCCTATTTTAATCAGAAAGACAGGGCTGTCAAATGGTGAAAGGATTAACGATAATATTCTATAACTGTTTATCGCCTAATATCATAATCAATGCCATTATAATACGGATAACTCACGTCCTAAATCAAGTATAGCTTGACATGTTTCGGGCTAGTCCGTAGCCCAACATCTGAGAGCCGCGCCACCGCTTTATTTATTATGAATGAGTCTCACAGTAATGTCTAGTAGATTTTAAAGTCAATCCTATTATTATTGAAGTTTTTTTAATACATAACATGTTTATAATTAGAAACACAGTAACAAACTCCGGAGCTAAGAAAGACAGTTACCAGCTGGGTTCAATAATAAACCTACCGACGGTTTTAGCTCACTAGAGATAGGAAAATGGTAGAAAGTTCTCCTTTCTATAATAGCTTATTGGCGTGGTTAGATAGCATATTGAGACGTGCCATATAAACCCGAAACAAATTATGCATCATCACCATTGTGAATGTCTCTGTTTCTAGACTAGCTCAATCGTGCTCTGAAATATTCACGCTTCATTATCCGACACAATGAACCGACTACGAGTATTCCGAATCGCTGCCTCCCGCAATCGTTCTCCGCAAAATACGTCAGCCTGTGTATATAACCTGTATAACAATGCGAGCATCCGATGCATTCTGTATTGAAAGTGCAGTCAATTTGCAGAGTGCTGCCGCTTTCAATCTGTTATATTGACCGCTGTCAAAATGCACAGGGTTATATTTGCAAGCTGCCAAAGTTTGTCGGAGTTGATCGAAGTACTTGTTTGACTGTTAATCAAATTTTTAAGTGAACTTTTCTGAAACTTTTCCACGGTCTCCTTCTGTCAATGTGACCGTCCCTGGGAATGATAGGCGGCGGGAAGAATATGGCGGGTCGCTATGACGTGATACTTCGCCTCCGATGCTGCTACTCATTCCCATGTACAATCGTGGATAACTTGTCATACTTTTCAATTTCCGATTCTTTAAGCTAGACAAAGTGAACGGTAGATACAGTCACCTAGCAAATTATATGTCCCACTTCGTATTAGACCTTACTGTTGTAGTTCAACACGCCAGTCAATGCAACTACATGGCCGCGAAAAAATCTACCCACGCCCACGTATATTATTGTTCTCATTCGTCATATTCGAATAAACACAAACGAAAAAATACCTTCCTAGAAGCATTTGTATGACTTGTCTTGTTGAATTATTTAGTCTAGTAACTACATTCGAGTGCTAATTCATCCAACCCACTCTCTCAGATCTTAAAATCAAGCGATTTTTTACACGATGACGAGTATCCCACAAAAATAGCATGTCGTCAACATAAACCTCCTTTTTCACAGCTCTCCACGAATTCCTCCAATGGATCAGCTACGTGCTACCTTTAACTAAGTCTACGGAGTCCCTGAGGTCCATGCTGCAACGGGGCTGGACCATCAGCAGCCCTACCGTGTACTACGGGTTCGTGTCAACTGGAGTCTGGATAGCTTTGTATCTGATAGCCAGTCTACTCCTGATCAAGTTTAAGAAGGGTTAGACTTGACTTCTGCTTTATTTTCTGTTCGTAGTTGTACAGGATTAGATGATTTGATTTTGTTTGATGGTTTAAGATGAACAATTAAGAAATGGTTTTCAGTGCGTGCATATTTAATGTTTACCGAATTTGTTTTTACTGAATTTGTTAGAATAATGGAGGGTATAAACGCTCATTTTTCACCAAGCCACAATTTATTTTTTATGGATTGTTAAAAAGTAATTGACATATTTATTTTATTTCATATTGATTACTTTATCTATTTCAACCATCAAGCTGTAGTGTGTAGTAAAAATGTCTTATAAATCATGACAACTTTAGTAGTGTTTAGTAATTTTATTTTTAAGTTCAGGTCACATCCGAGGTTTATTTAAAAAGGTAATAACAGTAAGGTTAGTTACGTAAAATGTTAGTGTGCCATTTTTGGATAAATCTTAAAAAACATTTTGAATGCATTATATAATTTAAAGATGAAATTGAATTGAATTACAAAAATGATATGTACTTATGAAAATGCTGGACATTACAATGTGTTTGCAGTACTTTGTTGCAGAAAGCATTTGTCAAATTTATCAATTATATTATTTGTAATCAATTAATCATAGCAACGGGTTCTTGCAATAAGATAGTACTCATAGCGCCAGATCAGTTATAAACTATATTTTATATATTTTACAGGGTGCTTTAATAACCATTGTCAAACTAATACATTCTGAATGAGTACCTGACTGCATCAAAATAGAATGGGTTTATAAATCTAGATAGTTCAACTGACTTGGTTGACCTTGTGATAGTAAAAGTTAAGGTTTTTGTAAATAAAACTGGTTTTAAAATAAAATTGATTGTTTTATTGAAATAACAAGACTGCATTCCAAACTTTCGTGATGCCCACTCATATTTATCATCAGAGCCTGTAATTTTCATGCCGTTGACGTCAAATTGACGTCACGCTCCTTAAAGGGTGATCCCAAATAGTTTGATAGTAAATTATTAATCATCAGATGTCAAACATTTTAATCATGTTTTTGTTTTTGTAATTGTATTTTTGTGACATACATAACAAACAAAATACGATTACAACACAGAAAGATTTTTATAAATATTGCATTACGTATGAACGCAAAGATGACTTAGATTTTCTTTGCATGGGAATTAATGCAAGAAGGATGGCGTGCTTCACATTAGAGAGGAACTCTGTTTCCTACGTAATTACTGAAATGTGGTAACAATACCATTGAATAAAATGTATGTATAAAACAAATCAAATAGTTTTATTTAGGGTAAAAGAGGGTAATGGGGGTCACTTAAGCGAGAACTCAAATAAAATTTCAATTAAAAAGAAAGTATTTATTGCAAC
>BHDV01065428.1:37037-55118 GCA_005406045.1 Adoxophyes honmai
GGACATAGTGGGATCTTTAAGTATTAAGGTAACTTCTATAAATAAATGGTTTTGTATTACGTCTTATGTGTCACCCTGTATACATTACAATAATCATAATACAGTCTTAAAACGTCCCACCATACATTCGATCATGCCTGTGTTCATGGGTTAGGCAGAGAACATGAAACATGGCAGACAGAATCATGAGTATTACACATTACACGAATCGTAGCCAATTTTGGCAAAATTTTAGGTTTAAGAAATTACAGATGGTAGAGCTATAATAGTAGCTGGTTGCTAGCCTGTCGCCTAAAGCATACCTAAACCTATTTCCTTTGTCGCTTTTGGCATCCATGGAAGAAATGCAGGGGTGCTATTCTATCCCGACGCCATACAGATCAAGAAATTTCATATAATAATAATAAAATAATATATAAAATGTCTCAGAATAGAAAATTTATGGTTTATCTCAAAATACTTGAAGCAAACAAACAAAATACACGAAATGAAGCCACCAATGCAAATTCTGGCTTCTGATAATATTATCTAATTCATTATTAGAGAGAATGGCAACTGTATATTCTGTCGTATTTTCAACACTCGCTTTGCTCTCGGATTCGTGAAATAGGTAGGTATTACTCTTAACAAATGCAAAGCGGACTGTATAATATTGCTGCTCTGAAATTACCGGAACATTTTATCAGCTCAATTTATACTCCGTTTCATTTAATAGTAGATCAGTTCAAATGTTTTACTTTTGTACGGTTAAAAGTTAAACCTAATCTAAGTAGTAAGTACAAGACTAAAAGAAAACGCGTCAAAAGCATTGCTCTCCATTTTTGGCACCCTTTTGGCACGCGAAGTACATACACTTGGGTCATCAGTTTCGATATAATTAAGCCTGTGGCTTTAGCCATTGATAGGTCAGTGAGCCTCTTGATTTGGTCTGACCAAATTAGTAGTATTAGTAGTTAGTAGGTGCCGGAGGTTTGTCTAGAAAAATCTACTTTATATGTACTTGTCTACTCGAAGTCTCACCTTTAAAGTGTAGTCTCCAGGCTCGATATCGGTGACATCGACCCACTGGCAGTCGAGGCTGTATAGGTAAACGTCGGAACAGTTCACGGAGATGCCTGGAATGCAATAAAACATCAAACACGTTCACGAAATGTTACGGGAAATACTTGGAGGTAGGTGCACAGTGTATGTTGGGAAGCAGTAGTGCAGTTGTGACGGATAGCATGACGTGAGACGATAGTTTTTGTCACTTCAGGGGGCTTTTAAACTCCAAAAGCAAAATCGAAGCGGGGCGTGAAGCGGTGGCGCGTACAGTCAGGGAAATTGGATGTTTAGCAGGTTGAGATACTTCTAAAATTGGCCTGATTACTGTTTTCAGCCAGTTGCATGACATAAATACTCAATGTTGAACTTCATGGTGAAGTTTGTCCTATAATGCGAACAAATTATGAAGGCGGTCAACCTGCTAAACATTCAATTTCCCTAACTGTACAAACGAAATGCTTATTTCCCGACCAGTGCGATGTGCACGCTGTTTCATTATGTTTTTCATTCTTTCTTTTCTTTTAATGGTGTTAATGAGATCTGTTAAAAATCTAGACTGAATTGCCTTAGTTAATTTGTGCTGCTCTAAAATGCTAAACGCTGTTGTAATACGTTGACCATGAGTGAAGTTCAAAGATTGTTTTCAGAGGTAGGGGAAAGTAGTACGAGATGATCCCGTTAAGCCGGAATCTATGTAAAATGCGTTTCTTTTCATATTAAAACAACAATAAAGGCAATTATTACTAGTATATTTATCTATTCAACTTTCCTAATACTCAAAACCAGAAATTAACTGATGTTTCATCAAAATATCACCTTTTTTAAAAAACCTTACAAAGTAATCATCTTGTACACACCTATGGGTAAGATGATCCCTATGATCATCTTACCCCCATTCCGAGTAAACAAATATATTTATGGAGAAAATGTTATAAAAACAAATATACCCAATATTTAAACATAATATTCTTTATTTAAAATATTGTTACATCTTACTTATAATGTTAAGTAAGGTAATAAAATTAACAAAATCAACAGTCTAATGACTTGAAAGGTCACAAATCTTAAAAACAAAAATAAAACAGTCTTCTTTAGTTATTAATTTGTATCAGATACATTAATCGTAATGAGATCAATCAAAACAGTAGCATAAAATAACATTTAGTGTCGAATAACGAACTTAAATTATCTCTCCTTATAATCTCCTTATAATCCCCAGGGATCATCTCGTCCATATAGAAAGGAATCATCTTGACCCAAGTCCCACTTTTTTCTTCAATGTTCTTTACCATAACCTACAAGCACGTGGCTATTTTCATATGGCTCAAATACTAAAATTAAGAATAATAGAAAGCCACAAACATGAAAGTAATGACATTTAACATTGTTTGAATAAAAGTAATATAAGCTCAAAGTCATGCCTACCTTAAATCAGCCGTACACAATTTTTAATTTTTCTTGTCAATATCGACGTATCGCTCACGCGGCCATTGCGATTTGACTGAGGTGCGGGAGTGCCCGGACCTATGTTTTGACAGTGAAATACACTAGATGGCGTTAGTGGTTTCAGTGCAATTGCAAATAATCATCTTACCCCAAGGGATCAACTCGTACTACTTTCCCCTAACTGTAAATTGCTTCAATAGTGAGTCAGAAATCAATTGTTTTGAGTATATTACGTGAGTATATTATGAGGATTCTAGTGCTTGTGTGAGGATAAACGGGGCGTATACTGACTGGTTTAACATCGAAAGAGGTGTTAGACAAGGATGTGTTGCGTCACCTTGGCTGTTCAACCTATTCATGGATACATGTTTGAATGATTTGAAGAGTTATGACTGTGGACTAAAAATGAGAGAGTTGACCATCAAATGCCTCCTATACGCTGACGACCAAGTGTTGGTTGCATCGTCGGAGGAGGAGTTGCAGAGGATGGTTAACATTTTATGTGATGCATTAGAAAGGAAAGGTATGAAAGTTAATGTAAGCAAAACGAAAGTTATGGTGTTTGAAAAAGATGATTGCGGGACAGAATGTAAGATTATGATTGCGGGTGAGAATGTAGAACAAGTAAAAGAGTTTGTATACCTGGGATCGGCGTTTACGAAAGACGGTAAGTGTGAAAGTGATATTGAAAGAAGAGTGAATGCAGGAAATACAGTCAATGGAGCGCTGCGCGCCTTCGTGAGCAGCCAGAAGGTGTCGAAAAAGGCGCGTCTGGCTGTCCACAGAGGGGTGCTCGTTCCAACACTAATGTACGGTAGTGAAAGTTGGGTATGGCAAACGAAGCATAAAAGTAGAATAAATGCAGTAAAAATGAGAGCGTTAAGGAGTATGGAAGGTGTAACACTGAAAGACAGAATACGAAATAGTGTGATAAGGGAAAGAGCTGGCGTGAAAGTAGATGTAGTGACTAGAATAGAAAGAAGTATGCTTAGCTGGTTTGGTCATGTAGAGAGGATGGATGAAAGAAGACTGACAAAACAAATTTATACGGGGAATGTGGATGGGTGCAGTGGGAGGGGAAGACCTAGACGGACGTTCCGTGACCAAATCGCGGACGTTTTAGAAACAGGTCAGGTCAAGAGTACCCGAAACCGACGAGCATGTATGAGGAGATTGATGAATGTGGATGAAGCATAAGAGGTATGTCAGGATCGTAGCGAGTGGAACAAAGTAGTCTCTGCCTACCCCTGTGGGAAAGAGGCGTGACGATATGTATGTATGTATGTATATTACGTGAAACCGTCGAAGTGTTGAGTATTTTGTTGATGCACCGACAGATGCATCCCAAACTCATAATAATAAACGACCTACGTGTGTTAATGTGTCGTATAATATTACAGCTGTATTACTGTTGTTTGCGTTATGTTCCTGTGGCAGGGTGGTGTTGGTGAGAGGTAGGATTCATTCGCGGATAAAGATAGTAGGTTAAAGCTTGTGATGCAGCCAGTCCGTACTCTCTACTCGGTACTAAGTACATGTAGTATTATTTCTACTAGTTTTGTACTCGGTACTTGTCCAAATTTGTCGGTTGCTAACCAAAAAATATGTTTAGAACACAGTTGGAGAATCTGAGATTTACTTATTTTTTTAACCAGTCAA
The DNA here is from genome assembly GCA_005406045.1 of Adoxophyes honmai. NCBI lineage: Eukaryota > Metazoa > Arthropoda > Insecta > Lepidoptera > Tortricidae > Adoxophyes > Adoxophyes honmai. The sequence goes on from BHDV01065428.1 coordinate 41,187, forward strand.
GAATTTGGTTCATGTCACTTTTCGTGTCCATGTTGCTGATAGAGTAGACACATTTTGCTTACGTTTTGAAGCCTTTGAAGAACATTTAGTGAAAGCAGAAAAGCAAATTCCATTAAATGCATACATACAATCACGCCTATCTTCCCAAATGGGGTAGACAGAGCACACGAAACGTGACATAGAGAAAACCATGATTATGACTACTTTAGGCTTCGTAGTTACTTCTAGCATAATTTTAAGTTTGAAAACCGACGGAAGAAGTATAATAGTGGCAGGTTGCTAGCCTGTCGCCTAAAATATACCCTAACCTATTTATTTAGTCACCTCTTATTCTATCCTGGACACCACACAGGTAAAAACTTATAACAAAAGTAAATACTCTGTAAAAGTAGTACACAGCACATCTCTAGTCAAAACGCTTTGAACGTGTCTAAGAATGTGGAAACATAGATTTTGGTCGTGACTTCGTCAACATAGAATTCGTTTCTCGTCATCCCGCGGGAGTTATGCGATTTACCGGGATAATAAGTAGATCATGCATACTCTATGGTACTCTGAAGTTAGGTGTATGTATGATCGAGTCGTATATGCAAAACATGAGATTTAGATGAAGCTTTTATAAGTTCCATGTGGAATCGGGTTTAGAATAACACTTCGTTATTTCTTCCGTGGATGTCGTAAGAGGCGACTCTAAGGACATAGGTTAAGGTATACTTTAAGCGACAGGCTAGCAACCTGTCACTATTGTACCTGCCACCTCAAAACCTAAAAAATATTAGGTATGCTAAAAGTAGCCACAAAACGTGAAATAGTCATCGTTTTGTCTATCTAGCGTTTTGTGTGCTCTGCCTGCCCCGTTTGGGAATACAGGCGTGATTATATGCATGTATGTATGTGTATTTTATAATTTTGCCGCTGACTATATCCTCGTTCTGCCCAATGTGCTCAATAAAGAACACTTTATGTTTAGTGGTTCCTGCCCGAAGTTTTTTGTTTATACTTCAGGATTCTGCCCAATGTTCTCAAAAAATCACATTCAAATTTGCCGCCTACTGACTAGAAGTTCCACATTTGGCGATTTGATTTGCTCGTTTATGATCTGTTGAAATATTGGCCAGTTAACAATCCAGGCCTTTTGTTTAACTGGCTTGCATTCGCCTATCATGTTAAAGATGGCGAAACTTGAACATACAATTTTCAGTAAAAAATGTCTTGGGCTGAACCCGTCAGAATGAAATTGTGCTTAATTGAGAACATTGGGCAGAAACAAGATGTTCATTTAAATGAGCTTGGGCAGAACGAGGATATTTTTATTCACACCAATTTTACGGTGAATTGGAAATAATAAGGTTTTCATCGTAATATTCGATGTATATCAAGAAGCTAGATATAGATCTAGATTACAATGCTATACTTTCTAGAGCATACAAAACGTTTTATAGCCACTTCTAGCATAATTTATATTCTTGTACGAGGAATTATATTTCTAAAATTTCCTAGGATTGCTATAAATAACCTCTCTACTTCCATTTTATACTGAATCACAAAATGTTCAGCGGAAGTTTTCAACATTTATGTTATAGTTCAAATATGAAGGCTCCCTATTTCTGAGCGTTTTATCTCAGAACAAAGATAGTAATTCAATTCGCCTGCCGATTTTTACAAGCTTCTATCTTATTTCAATTGTTTCGAAGTGGATAATAAAGTTTTGAGAGATAAATTCATTTTGTATCTCTTAAGTTACTCTTGAAATGGACTATTGTGATGTGTATTTTATTTAGAAATGTATCATTATCATACTGTAATTCAAGGCTGGCCAAATCCAGGCCCGTGGGCCACAATGTGGCCCGACAAGGCATTTGAGTTGGCCCGCCTAGCGCATTCGGCCAGCAAGCTGATAGCGCGCGGTGGATTCGCTTTCACCTGATTGGTTGCTATGAAAAATCTTTGTGGCCCGCCGTCGCCACAGCCTCATAAAATTTGCCCACCTATAAAATCTATTGGCCAGCCTTGCTGTAATTTAATGGGGGCATGTTATAAAAAGATCATCGAAGATCTCTAAAGAGAATATCGAAGTCTTGTTTTTGTTGCTGTTGAATTTTTTTATGAGGTAGGTAAACGTCTATGTTAGACGCTGTGGTAGTATTCATCGTCACACAGTTAATTGATATTATAAGGATGAAAATGACATTACATTAATTAGTAATTTCATTTTTGCGATATTCCTATCCTAGCCTTCCGGCTTTGATGGTTTACACAATAAAAAAAAAACAGGCTTGAAAAATCACATGATTTATAATCAATCGGAGTGACTGTAATGAACAATGATTTTAAGGTGTTTAGATACATTACGGCCACACTGCGATGCTACTGAAATAATTTATGTTAAACCATTTACTCCCGCCGTACTCGTTTGAGTACGGCAAGATTTTGCGTCATAACTTTTATATTTCGTAGGTTTATTAGTCATTTCCAGCTATATTTAATTTCTAAAAGTTTACTTTATCGAAATATAAGTATTTTGTGAGGGTAGACTTCAAACTCTGCCAAAGTGAGAATAACAAATCAAGAGAACCGAACGACGCCGCAGGTGAGTGTACATTTGTATTATTTATGATACCTAAATGTAATTTCTAACATTTATTTGTGTAATATATCTTTTGTGTATTTAGTGTCTCAAAGAACTGTTCACTATTTATCAACAAATTGCAAGTACTAGTACAATTTTTTTCGTAGTAAAGATTGGTGTACTCGCTTGAGTACAGCGGCAACATACATATCAAAATAACCTGTATTTCTGTATGTTCTGTTTCAGTGTACTAACAATGGTTTCCAAACGATTTTCGACTGTAAATAATTATAAGGGGTTAGAAGAGGCTGTCCAAGCAATTTTTGAAGATAGTGACCTACCATGATGACCTACGATTACGTGATCCCACCTACGATTCAGCCATTATACCACCACCTCCGAGCGTAGTGACGGCTGAGGAAGAAGGACCTGATGAAGATACATACATACATACATATTCTCACGTCTGTATTCCCAAGAGGGGTAGGCAGAGCACATGAATTCAAAAAATCCAGTGCCACGTTTAGCAATTTTAGGGTAACCAGATGGTCAAACGTGATATTGCAGTGACAGGTTGCTAGCCCATCGATCGCCCACAATACACTAACCCTTTCCCAGAGTCGACTCTTACGACACCCACGGGAAGAAAGGGGAGGTGTTATTCTAACCCGGCACCACACGGGACTATAGATGAAGATATGGTAACCTATTCATTGCCTCGAGACGTTCCTGGGAAAATTGAAGTATTTTTACACAATACTCACACAAGTGATGACGACAGCAGTGGTGGGTCCTATTTACTTATCTGATTGATATGGCTATAGCAAATGCCTGGCGTTTGTATATTCTTAGCCACACTGGTCGCATATAGAGATACAGAATATCGCATATAGAGAAAGGTATGCTGCGTTGGTTTGGGCACGCGGAGAGAATGGATGAACCCAGTATATGTAAGCAAATTAACAATGGAAGTGTGTTAGGGCAAGTCGGTCGAGGGCGCCCTCGTAGAACGTATATCGTCCAGATCGGCGATGTACTAAATAAAGCCCAAATTAGGAGTAGCCGAAACCGTCGAACGTGTATGACGAGAGTGATGAATGTGAGTGAAGCGAGAAAAGTATGTCAGATTAGATGCGAATGGCGCTCTGTTGTCTCTGCCTACCCCTCAGAGAATAAGGCGTGACGGTTATGTATGTATTATGTATGTACTGATCGCATAGACCAGCTGTTGTTTAGGCGCAATATTTCCAGGTATTATCTGCGCCAAACAACTCAACATAGAAGCCGATCTGACCGACCTTCGTCTTCAACAGTACCAGGACCGGCAAACAGTCCTTTGGTCACTATCCCCAAAAAATGGAAAAGCAATTCCGTTGTGCGGTTTGTCATGCTAGAGTGCGGTGGCAGTGTAAAATTTGCTTGAAAAACCTTGTGTATAGAAAGATAATGTTTGGAAATTTTTCATCGCTAAGTGGCCGCTGTACTCATGCGAGTACATCCCTCTAAAACTTATTATTATAACGAAACATGTCTTTTTATTCTCTTTTATGTTTAAATGTATGAGTAATAATTAGAAAATAAACGTTTTGAGTAAATCAAAAACTAAAATGAAATATAAAAAATCTTTTCCATATCTCAGAGCAGTCAGTAAAGTTGTTTTTATTTTCGTAGTGTTGTTTTCAGTAGTTTTTGATTTTATTCGTGTTATATTCGTTATTTACACCAAATGAAATACATTTCATATTAGGGAAACTACCTTTCTCCCAATATTACGAGATGATTTGCCCAAGTAATACCATTACCGTTCTATTGCCGCAATAACTTTCAAATCTTCCAATGAGTAATTACTTCCCAAACTATTATAACTCCTGGATTGCCACCAGGGAATGGACACTTGGAACTTCAAAGTTTGAGTTTCAAGTGTTGGATGTAATGCGTAGTTAAGCGACTCTTGTTGGTTTAGTTCAATGTTTTATTACAGGTGCAATCAAATTCGTGATCAGAATCAACCTTTTACACAATACTGTTCGCCGACTACCATTTGCTTACACTGTTGTGACCGTAGCACACGGCGATCGACTGAATGTAATAGGAATGGAAACTGTTACCATAACTCATCCCTGAGCGCCTGAAGAAGATGTGGCGTTAAACTATTTCTGAATTGTATTATGTTTATGTTTAACCAATCTATTTGTTATTGTATTACTATATGTATTTATAAAGGTTATAAAAATAATATAATTACTTGTATTATATATTTTATAAATTGATAGTATTTGTTGTACAGTTACATCACCATGTTTATTGTATCTTCTCTTTTTGTCGGTCTCAATAATTTTGTTTCCTTTCTGCCTCTCTAAGGTTGGCTGTAAGAGATCCCTTAAGGGATAAGTCCGCCTTTGTACTTCGCCATTTCATTTCAATTTTTGTTTTTTGTAATGTGTGTTTTTTTTCTCCTTTTGTACAATAAAGTGTTTACTTACTTACTTACTTACTTATTAATTCATCCCATCCTGTTACTACATTCTGGCAAATAAAGAAATTTGGATTTTTTAAATTTTGGTTTAATAATATTAATAATTCTAATTGGTCCATTAGTTAAATTACGGAAAATAAGAGACACGTGTTTTTTGGTTTATCAAATAATTAAACATCGACAAAAAACGATTAAATGTCGGTAAAAATTTCGCGGAGTGACGTCACGCAAAACTTCAGAGCACTGTAATTTTGTCATTCTTGTTTGTTGAATAAAAGAAAAAAATAAGTGTACAACATTTTTTTGGTAATCCAGGTAGATTACCAAAAAAATGTCGACTAAATAGTTTTTTTAGTCAACTACCCAACTGTCACGCATCCCAATGATTCCCAGTTGTCGGCTTTAACTTTGAATACTATTCTTAGTTGGAAAAAGCTCTTTTATAATTTGAAATGCAATAAATTACAGAATTCACAGGCCACAAATAATACGCTTTCAGAGTAAGAGAAGGCATAAATTATCGAGTTTGAATCGAGCTGAAAATGCTGGGGAAATAACGTCTTTATGTCAATTGAACATCAAGTAGCCATTAGGTTTAAATCTTGCTTTCAGTTTATGTAAGTTCCATAAATGTCGTGAGAGACGACCAAGGAAAAGTTAAGGTATATTTTAAGCAACAGGATAGCAATCTGTCACTTTAGTACCCCTGAAATTAAAACCTAAAAAATATGCTGGAAGTGGCTACAAAACGGGAAATAGTCATGGTTTATTATCAGTGTAGCGATTCGTGGGAAAATTACGTCTATTTCATGCGTTGTAACTACTTCTAGCACAATTTTAGGTTGTAAAACTGATAGTAGAGGTATAATAGTGACAGGATGCTAGCCTGTCGCCTAAAGCATACCTACACCCGTTTCCTTAGTCACCTTACGACGTCCACGGAAGAAATGGAGAGGTGTTATTCTATCTCGATGCCGCATAGTTATGGTAGGTAGGTTGTGAGCAAGTAATGAATCTAGAAATAGGTCACATTGAACATTAAACTATCGTGAGATTTACTCATCTTAAAAAATACCGAAACTCACGTTTTAAATCGAGTTCAGCTCGACATGTTCCGGGATAATCCGAAGCCCTTTATCTAGGTCCTAGATAAAGGGCTTCGGATTATCCCGGAACATGTCGAGCTCTAGGAGCTACGGCGGCTGCTGCTACTGCGCGCTGGTATCAGTTTCGCCGAGCACGTGTAGTCGCGCGAATAGAGCGGTGGCGCGCAGTGTGTGTTTGACTACTACGGCTACGATAAGTACCTCGAAAGCTGTCAAGCTAAACTCAATTTAAAACCTGAGTTATCCATATTTTTCAAGATATTAGGTTACACCGTACCTTGATCACCATAGTTCTTGCAAGAATACTTCCGCTCGACCCCAGGTAGGCAGGTATTGTCTTCCAAACAGAAAGAGGCCTTATGGCCCTCAGCTATCCTCTGTCTCGAAGTGGTGTTCAGTACGTCGAACGTCGCGAATACTTCCATGCTGTGGTAATGCCTGGGAACATCATAGAACGGCGATCATTCGAGCATTTCTACCATTCATCTGGCTAGATTTCATATGAATCTTCTGCAGATGTTGATGTCGTTTTTTACTATTTGTAAAGAGTTCCTGTTCCTCTAATAGATTAAATGAGGGTATCAGGATATTCGTCCATGGATATTAAGAAAAAAACGCTTGAATAAATGCCCAGAATAGGTCAGTGGTTCTAAAGTTTTTTGGCGTGCGACATTTATTTTCTAAAATAACAGAAGGCCGCGACCCGATTAAAATTGAAAAAGCCGCATTTTCTGCATTTTGTCAGACTATTTAGAGGCATCTGTGTGGTGTCTGATTTAGAATAAGACCTCTCCATTTCGTCTGTGAATGTCGTTTGTCGTAAGAGGCGACTAAGGAATTAGACTAAGGTGTATTTTTAGGCGACAGGCTAGCAACCTGTCACTATTATTCCTGCCAACTTAAAACTTGAAAATAATATGCTAGATGTGGCCACGGAACGTGGAATAGGCATGGTTTTGTCTATGTAACGTGTGCTCTGCCTACCTCGCTTGGGAATACCGGCGTGTGAGTGTGTCTTTTTAGAATCTTAAGGATGCAGTGATTGCGGTGTGTTTTTTAAAATTCCACGGGTCCTGTGATTCATCGCGATAAGGCCTGCGACTCATTTTTGATTCCCGACTCGATGTTAAGAAACAATAGAATAGGTTAAATAGTAGACATACATAAGGTTTTGGCGTAAAAAATGCTCTCTTCCTACCGTTACCTGTTTGCCGTAGACCTTTTGCGAGGTCGCTCCGAAAGCGTACCTAAACTGCGGAGTTGACCTCCCCTAGTCACGTAAAAAGAGAACAAATTGTAGACTACGGGATGTGCATTTTCTTAGATTTTCCTTAGTCGCATTTTACGAAATCTACAGAAAGAAATGGAGAGGTGATATTCTGATCTGACGTCACACGACAAAATTGAAATTATTACAAAACCTTGTTTAAAAAATAGACTTCCCAATAACTCAAGCGACTGTACTTGCGAATAGTATTTCAAGTATTCATTATATAATCAGAGACGCGGGAAGTCCTCAAGATGAATGGTGTATTTTCGTAGGGCGGGAAGTGTCATACACGACGTAATGGGCTTAAAGGAAGTTGTGCTAGCGATGTACAGTTTGTATAGGTTTAATAGTATAGGTATAGTGACTTTGGGTAGCATGTTTTTAAGGCATAGAGCTTTTTAAAGTATCTAATCACGTCTAATTATGTTTATTTCATGTTTTGTGTGCTCTGCCTACCCAATTTGGGAACATAGGCTTGATTTTATGTATGTATGTATGTATGTTTATCTAATCAATAGCCTGAAAAGTTTCAACCTTCTAACTTTAAAAATGACGAAACCTCCATACAAGTTATCATCCCTCACACAACCCTTTTTTCACATCAAAAAGTAGCCTATATCCTTTCTCAGACTGCGTGCTAAATTTCATTTAAACATTTTACCTATTTGGATTTGCCTCTCGCATAAGCCATTCACTTTAGAAAAATGTATATTATACTAGAAACCAAGTTTCAACCGTTCTTATCACTTTCGAACGGACTCACAGACATAATTATTATGACGAATATATTAAGGGTTCTCTTTCATAGCATCTTCTAGCATGTAGGTTTAAATTAAGTTTCCTTAATAAGCCGACGATTGTAATAAAAGCGCGCTTAAAAAGAACTGCCTACTTATACGGATTAAGGGATCGGGATGGTCCGAAATACAATTCCAGTGTCGAAATCAGTCCTTATTGTCTTTAAGAATTGCCAGATTATGCCTCAGCTCGTATTTATAGGGTTCCGTGGGTTTTTTACGTAGAAAAAAACTTTTTTCCCGTTTCCGGAACAATTTAATTTTGTTGGAAAGACTTTAATAGAGAGATCTCTCTCCAGGCAGATGTTACTGAGTACAGTATTACCAAACAAGGAATGCTCCACGATGTACCTGCATATTAGACCAGTTTTGTGGCGCGGGAAACTTCGTTCTACCAATGATAATTTTTTTTTGCGCGCTGAACACTTGCGTTGTGATTGGTTATTGATTGATGTCTCAGACAGATGACTCATGACAGATGTCTAGCACCTCAGCGCCAAATGCGTCGAGTAGCCGAACTAAAGTGTGTAAGCGAGAATGCATAGCAAGCTTTGTGCCCAGAGCGTTTGTAAATAATTTGCAATATAGATAAATTATTCGTTCAGCTAATCTCGGATATCGTTTTGCGCTTCTCGGCGCACACGGTAACAGCCGATGTGACTTATTTTCTTGGGAATACTGTATCAAAGTCCATAGAGAGAAAGTTGGACGTTGTGTTCGTGCTGCCCATCTTCGAAACTTCGTTGGCGCGATGAAGAGTTGTTTAGTTCAGCTACTCAACGTTTGGTGGCGCTAGGGTGCTACAGTTTCTTCTCTGATTCTCAAAGGTTGGCTGTACGACATCCCTTAAGTGCTAAGTCTGCCTTAATACTTTACTGATATGCTTCTAAAAAATTGTGTTTAGTTTTTTTGTACAATATAGTGTTAAGTTAATTAGAGGGGGTAGGCAGAGCACACGAAATGTAGACCAGTCCTTGATTAGTTTAGATCTCGGACTAATTCTAACAATTTCAAGTTGAGAGTTACCTACAAATAGTTCAAGTATCTATTTAAGTAGTTTTCGTGAGCTCTGTCTATCCCATTTGGAAATACATACATACATACATATTCTCACGCCTGTGTTCCCAAGAGGGGTAGGCAGAGCACATGAATTCAAAAATCCAGTGCCACGTTTAGCAAATTCTGGGTAACCAGATGGTTAAACGTGATATTGCAGTGACAGGTTGCTAGCCCATCGCCCACAATACACTAACCCTTTCCCAGAGTCGACTCTTACGACACCCACGGGAAGAAAGGGGGAGGTGCTATTCTAACCCGGCACCACATTTGGAAATATAGGCAAGAAATGTCACGCATTGTTTCCCAAACGGGATAGGCAGAGCACACCGACGTCAATAAAGTATTTTATACAGAACCCAGCAGTTTAACTTCCCAACTTCCTAAAATACAAGCACATTGTTATCTGAGTTTGCTTCACCTTTGATTTTTAACATCTTTTCCTCAATGGAATCTCTTTTTAAGTGTTTCCTCGGTCGTGTGCGTATCTCGTTACCGTAATTTGATGACTCCTAAACAATGCAGTGAAAGCATTTTTGGAAATAACGGAAACGTTATCTTCTTATAATAAGAAATTTGTTTACTAATGCAGGAAGCTTGCCTTTTGAAAACATCATTAGCATTGCATATTTTGAACAGATCTATGTTTATTGCACATTGTAAAGTCGCCGGTGGACGCAGGATGCAGGTCGCTTCCAACCGGTACATGTGACATCTTTAGACATTTTTTTAGGTGGTAATTAGATAAAAGAAGTATAATAGAGACTGGTGGTTAATCTGAGGTCTAAAATGTACCTTAAACTCAGACTAGGTAGACATTAATACTACGTGCAGAAGTCCATTCCCTAACATGATTACGCGAAAAAACATTGCTTTCTCTGTCTACCGTTACCTGCTTGTCGTAGACCTTACACGAGTGGACCTCCCCAGCTGAAACCTATTTTCCTTATGTTTATGATTTTGTATTTACATACATACCTACATACATAACGTCACGCCTCTTTCCCACAGGGGTAGGCAGAGACTACTTTGTTCTACTCGCTACGATCCTGACATACCTCTTTTGCTTCATCTACATTCATTAATCTCCTCACACATGCTCGTCGGTTTCGGGTACTTTTGACCAGTACGTCTAGTGTGTTCAATTCGATGGTGCAGTCGTTAACGAATTCGTTTGCGAGTTGTCGCGGAATGTATGGAGACTTGTCGACCGTGGCAGTTGTGCAAACGTTTCGCTGGCGGCGCTGTCTCACTTTGCATACAATTTTGCGATAATTCGCAAACGAATGCGTTAACGACTGCACCATCGAAATGAACACACTAGACGTACTGACCTGTTTCTAAAACGTCCGCGATTTCGTCACGGAACGTCCATCTAGGTCTTCCCCTCCCACTGCACCCATCTACATTCCCCGTATAAATTTGTTTAGTCAATCTTCTTTCATCCATCCTCTCTATGTGACTAAAACAACTAAGCATACTTTTTTCAATTCTATTTAGTAAACTTACATGTGGCAAAGGTGCCACTGCCACAAATGCTTCGGTAGATAGGGTCGGAACTCATCGTTTCCTATGTTGAAAGAAGATGCCGTAAACCGCAGCAGGCGGCGCGTCTCGTACTGCCAGTCTGGGTTCGTCTTTTGGATCTAAAATATAAAAATATGGTTAAAATAGTTTCATACATACAGGATGTGATCTGGTTATGGACATTGATGTATACCAGCAGCGCTATTGTCTAACGCAGCAAAAATCTACATCGTTTTTAATTTGACAGTTGAAACCAACATCCACGAAAGAAATGAAGAGGTGTTATTCTATCTCGACACTACACGTCGAAGTTTTGTTTCGCGGCGGGTTTTGTGTGATGCTTTTGTATTTCTTAACACAATACCGTGTTCTTACTAATTTAAACTTGACTTGCAATGTTTGATTTAAATAATTATAAACAAAAAAAAACCGACTTCAAATTTGGGCTATACTGAAAGCATTTGTTTAATAATGAGGGTGACCTTCCATCACCAGTAGGCCTCACTAATTACTGAAATTATAATTTCCAGTCTGCAGGTGCATTCAGTAATGAAATAATTATCCTTTAAATCCTAAGCATTAAGGAGTTGACCTTCCATCATCAGCTCAGTCATATTTTTTTTACTGCCAGACGTAAATACTGGTGTAGCTTTGAAAAATGTACTAAAAACATTACCTGTGCCAATAAAATTTGAGGGTTGCCCTCGATTTCCCTCATATTCCATCATCAGATCAAGATATGCTGGCAATGGGACCACCTGGAAACTATACCCTTTCAAACAAAAAAAAAAATTCAAATCAGTCCAGGCGTCTTCGAGTAATCAGCGAACACACATAAAAAAATAATAATGATAAAAAAAAAAAATATCCCTACGAATTGAGAACCTCCTCCTTTTTTTGAAGTCGGTTAACAAATGACTCGGAAACTCATGATGTCCTTCTTTTCGTTAAGGTAAATATAAAAAAATCAACATTATGGTTTAAAGATCATTCCATATAATTATCCTTTCAAAGTCACTATGCTGCTGTATTTTCAATAAATTTAATCTTACCTTTTCTATTTATTAATCCAAACTTTGTTAATAACAACAAAATTTATTCAAGCCCAAAGCTTTGTAAAAATATACCGAAATTGCATTCGAATCGAAAGAACATAGAAAATACTCCAAATTTTAACTTAGCCAGTCAATTTACTAGGGTGAATTGTTATCCAATTTTTCCCTCATAAAATAATATTTTACTTAACGGTCAGAGATCTAAAAAGTTTCAGTGATCTGAAAAATGCTTGCGTATTGCTAACAACTGAAATAATACCGATTGTTAGAACTAACTAACTTTTAACAATATATAACCTCAAAATTACAACCTCTTTTTGAACCTGTACAGCTCGGATTTGGCGTAATAGGTGGTTGTGAGGCAGCCGTCCATGCCTTGCGCACCTACCTGAATAACGAACCATGCGATGCCCTTGTCAAAATTGATGTCAAAAATGCTTTTAACTCTGTGAACAGGGACACCTTGCTGACTGAAGTCCAAAATAATATCCCGGAGCTTTACAACTACCTTCTCCATTGTTAATGCTGATCCTACTAATCTTGTCTACCGTGACAACGTTCTTTCTTCAGAAGTAGGCTGTCAGCAAGGAGATCCTCTCGGGCCAGCGATTTTCAGTTTGGCTATCAATCCCGTTATTCAAAATTTAAAATCAAAATTCAATGTTTGGTATTTAGACGACGGAACCCTAGGAGGTGACTTGGATACTTTAATCTCAGATCTGCGACTATAAAATCAAAATTTCAAGCAATCGACCTAGAGCTCAATTTTAGCAAGTGTGAATTATTTATCCAAAACATAAATTTGAATTTCCTTGATTTAAAATCAAAATTTGATATTTTGACCCCAAACATAAAGATAGTTGACAGACACTGTCTTAGCCTCCTAGGTTCCCCTATATTTGACGAATCTTTTAAAAGTTTTATTTCGGAATCCATAACTAACTTTTAAATTTAGCGAACGTTTTTTCTTCAACATTTCGTGGAAAATTCTTCGGTGTAGTTGTGAAAATCTGAAGTTTACTTTCATTCATAAAGTGTATCATTAGTTTTGTAGAGTTTTGTAGTAATGTTATGTTATGAAGTGCGAAATACAATGCCATACAAAATAATAAATAATAAAAATCTAATTCTAAAAGTTCACGTTTTACCTCGTACTATTCGGTTTAGAAAAAAAGTACTTAATCTAGAAACTAAGTTTCAACGGTATAGTTTTTATAGTTTCGGAAATAAGTGGCTTTGAAATACCTACCTATGAACGGACAGACAAACAGACATACTTATTTGGCCGCGAAACCCTAAAAATCGTCAAAGAAATAAATCAGTTTCTCATCAAAAGTCCTTGTCACTTTTAATCTTCAAGTACCTCGTGTAGTTTAAGTAGGTAGTCGAACACTGATAATGAGGTATTGTGAAGGAAACTTTTGTTGGAATAATATTATTTCCCGGTTATAGGAAAAACAGGACAACAGTTGTTTTCGTCTGTCGATGTCGGAGCAATGAACTCTGAAAAGTCCTTTCCGTTTGACGTGATTCAACACGACGGACGCGGAAAAATAACAAAATAAGTAGCCACAAAATTTGTTTTGTAAGCTTGTTTCGAGACGGTTTGTTTTTTTATACTCATAAATTTAGTTATGTACTAGTTTGTCATCATATTTCTAGTGTTGGCACCTGACGTAGGTAGTGATTTTTTTTTTTAAACCGCTTAACATCAAACGTGCCAGTATCATAAAGATGAAGCATAAGTTTGGTCTTAAACCCTAACTGACTGATGACTATTTAGCTAACATAAACAACAAAAAAAAAAAAAATTTTATTGTAACTCAACTCACTAATAAAAAATATTTTTAACTATTTATAGTTACAATTTCTCTCTTTTATTTAACTTGATACTTACCTAATAATGCTATAAGTAGCTAGGAAGCGTGGAATAGTTCATGGATTCCCCTATTTTTGTGTACCCCATTTGGGAATACAGGCGTGATGTTAGTATGTCGCACTGTGACTCACGTAGAACAAGCTAGCTGGACAAAAACAAAATTGACCTATCTAGAAATCCTTAATAAGGTAATTACT
>BHDV01065428.1:58136-76986 GCA_005406045.1 Adoxophyes honmai
CGTATACCTACTTGATCTTTAGTAAATATGTACATAAACAGAAGTTTCCTTTAAGGATATAGCTAACTTGAAGTCGGTTTTTTTTGTTTAAAATTATGTTAGGAATAATTATACATCGAGCCTGTATTCCTTGGATAGGCAAAGCACACAAAAAGCTACACAAACATCCTTGAGTTGTTTAAGTTCAAACCACTTTTAGCTAATTTAAAGAGAAACAAAAAATGATTGTTTTTTTTTTATTTAATAGGTACATGGGTGATTCTTAGGAGCCACTTTTGTCATCGTATAGTGTAACTTCATATACCACGGTTTGCGATACACAGGTAGCATTGATCTGAAAAGCGATAAACTTTTGCCTCTCAGTAATGAAAAATTTCAAGACATTATTTTCCAGGGGTTTTTAGACGCGTATTTTAAGCTGCGGTAGCTTCCTTTTGTGAAACTATCGTCTCACTAAAGGAGGCAGGGGAGCGGATACGTGAAAACGACCCTCAAGCGCATCCGCTCCGCCGAAGACGGCAAGGAGTGAGGCGACGGCGATTCGCTGGTCGTCTGATTCCCTAGTAGTGGAGTCGGTCGGAAAGGGATGGGGATCCCGAGCCGGTAACATCGTTGACTCCATCCGTCTTAGGGGGGAAACCACGTATAGTCCCTCTGATTCTGAATTAGACCCCTAGCCCACACGCTGGGGTGGCCGGAAGGCGCCGCTGGTGCATCCCTAGGGACCCCCCGACGCCCATCAATCTGGCAGGCAGGAACCACCGGTGGGTTTTTAGTGGGTATGCCTCCCCTGCGAGGAGAGCCCCACATAACCGTTACGTCGTCCCCGAGACGTGGCGGTATGCGCAAAGCATTTTCCCACCGCCCAAAAAAAAAAGGGGTTTTTAGACGCGTATACCCGGCCACAGGTTTAAATATTAACGGTTAGGTCGACGGGTTGCTACCGTCAGTGATATAACTTTTTCATCTGTTTTCTAACCTAATATAAGGCTAGAAATTGCTACGAAGCCTGAAATAATCATGGTTTTGTCTATGTCGCGTTTTTTATGCCCTTTAGCATCACAGACGTCATTGTATTCTAACATATATGTGTAATGAACGTTTTCCAACTGAGCCACCCTAATACATTATAGATTGTCATTCATTAAAATACCATATTATTATTCAATTATTCAGTCTATACTTGAAATTGTGTGTGAAGTGCAGACGGGGTAAAGACAAATGCTTCCTCAGAATGCGGCATTCGTTACCACTGATGGGTTCCGTGGCGTGACGTACGGCGCGAGGGTAACGAACCCATTTGTTGGATGAAGTGCGACATGTTGGGACCAAAGTTATTCAAATAAATCTGATAAATTACTTTACCTGTATTAAATTTTACACGCTGACATTCCTACGCCAGTAGGTATTCCTGAATGGGTTAGATCAGGGTTCCCAATCTTTTTCATCCCGTGGCGCACCCACAACTTTAGAATTCTGTCATGGCGCCCTACACTATGTAAAAATGAAAATATGTATATGTGTAAAAATATGAAAATGGTTTCGGATTATGTTAAATAATCGACTCACCGCGGTGCCCCTAAACACCTTCTGCGGCGCCCCAGGGCGCCGCGGCGCACAGTTTGGGAACCCCTGGGTTAGACAGAGCACACAAAACGCTACGTAGGCTTCTAACTCTAACATATTTTTTTCGGGTTTTTAGGCGGCAAGCTAGTAACTTGTCACTATTGTACCTATTATAGCTAAAACTTAAACATCTATTGTGTTAAATGTAATGTAGAGATTGCAACTGTAAGCATAAAGCTAATTAAGCCTTAACATATTCGTGTGAACCTTTAGGCGCAGTGCAGACGACAGAGTTTTGTGCGATCGAGTCTGCGCAGCAATAAATTCTCTGAATGGCGCGCTGACAGTTTCCACGAAACTCTGAATGGAAATTCCTGGAAACTGTCAGCGCGCCATTCAGAGAATTTATTGCTCCACAGACTCGATCGCACAAAACACTGTCGTCTGCGCTGCGCCTTAAAGAAATTTGCACGTTACTTAAACATGAAACGGACATGGTTTTGTATTTGTATATCTAACGTTTCACGTACTCTACTAACCCTATTTGGGAATACAGGCGTGATATTTATGTATGTATTTTGGTATCAAGACCCTACTTATTTCAGTAAAACTTCGCAAGGTTCCAATTTCTTGTTTCTCCAGGCTCCAGCGAAAGTAGCATAAGGGACAGCGCAGACGACAAACTTTTTGTACGATCGAGTCTGCGGCGCACAAAAAGTCTTTGTGGATTGTTCGTCCCGGACTTTTTGCGCGTCGTGTGCGTTACTGCATATAATTCCATAGGTTCTATTTTCACAGACTAAAAAGTCCGTCGCGGATAGTCTGTCGTCTGCGCAGGGCCTTGGAATTGATTATTACGTAAGCCTAGATTCATTAAAAACCGGATCCTGGATCGGATTATGTCAATTATGAGGATGAAAATCGAATTAGGCCCCGCCAAGTATTCGCACGTAAAATTTTAAAGGCCATAACCGCTCCGGGTGTGGCATTAGTGTTTCCATGCTCAGTTGCTTGGGGGAAGCAAGTCTGGAGGCGTCACAAGGGAAATTTTACTAAAACTTTTTTTTTTTACATTACATTTATGACGCCTTAACGTCGAGCTCGTCGCCAAGTTTAGTTTGTTACATTAGGAAATAACACCACAGAAGGATTTGTCAGTAATATCAATTGCTAGTTAGCTGCAAGCTCACTGGTCTTCGAAAGGTTTATGTCCATTTTGCGAACTTTTTAAAAATAAACAGCATAACTTTGCTAGAAAATTGTCTTTGGCAGTTAGAGCAAGATACAACAACAAGTAAAGTATTGTGAACAGAGGTCGGATTTTTCATCGCATGATCCGAGGCAAGAAAACTATGGAGTCGATATTAAAATTAAACTTTTAATTCATATTGATACTCATACTCACTAATTTTCTTAGTCCCGTAATACTTTGCCCCTTGTGGAGGTTAACAGATTAAAAATGTTAATCGAAAATTAATCTTACTGAATAAAATTAAAATATGGAAAAATTTGCCATTACTTACTCGTTTTACAATTGTAATTTTGAAATGGACAATGCACATGCCATACCTTGTCAAGATTTTGAGGCACTCTCTCTGTATCTACAAGCTTTATGGATATTGGAAACTAGTTGCACAAAATAAAAGTAATGTTTTATTTTACTTTATTAATTTTTATTTACAATGTAATTTATCTCTACTCATAACGATTTAATTTCATTCTTAATTAAATTAATGAGTATAAGTAATTTTAATATCGACTCCATAGTTTTCTTGCCTCGGATCATGCGATGAAAAATCCGACCCCTGATTATGAAAAGTTAAAAAAAAGTTTCAAATTAACGTATAAATTTTGAAGTGTCATAATAATTTAACCCATTGTATGTATGCTAGAAGTATACTGAAGTATAAAAATATTTTTTTGGAAATCAGGTTTTATAAAGTTACCACGCCCTTATTGTAAATTTATTTAAATGCAAGTTACTGAAGAGGCCGCAAAGTATGCGTTGTTAGAAGAAAAGTATTACGTAATACCAAGTGAGCCTACGACGCAGTCCCGTAACTAGCCTTTTATGCGCCCGGTGCGAGCTTTAAAAACTGCGCCCTTGAAGATACTGGTCTGGTAAATTCTGCGCCCCTCTAGGGTCTGCGCCCTGTGCCTGGGCACCGCTGGCACAGCCCTAGTTAAGGCACTGCTACGACGGTGGCATTAAATGGCTTAAACATTAACGTCCTCTCCAGTAGACTTAGTCCTCAAAGTCTCAAGGCCGTTACGTAAATTTTAAGGTTTCAGAACAGCTGGAATTACTGCGAGAGTGCTAAAAGAAGGCTGACTATGCATTAAAACAAGCAGTTTAGGCTGTAAAGCGAAAGTGCTGGCGGTTGAGCTCTTAAACAGCACGCCATTCATTAAAACGGCTGTATAAAGACTGTAATAAAGGAATAGTTTAACGCAGACGTTGCAAAGAAAAGAACCAGTGTTAACAGCAGCGGTGGGATTCTTTTTTTTTTAAATAAG
This sequence comes from Adoxophyes honmai, assembly GCA_005406045.1. Taxonomy (NCBI): domain Eukaryota; kingdom Metazoa; phylum Arthropoda; class Insecta; order Lepidoptera; family Tortricidae; genus Adoxophyes; species Adoxophyes honmai. The sequence continues at coordinate 62,220 of BHDV01065428.1, forward strand.
TACTTTGATGATTTTATCGAAATTTTCATTAGGTATAAGTAATAATTATTATAAATGCTAGGTTAGATAGGTTAGCAAATAAATAGGTTACTTTACTAATCCACGAGATCGGGATAAGCAAACGGAGTCACAGTTACTAAAGAGGTCCTTAATAAGATCGATCATCGAAAAGTGTTTGCTGCCAGCCAAGTTACGAGCAAAATCGTGGGTGTCTTATTGGATACCGGCCAAGAACCGTACGGGCATTAGGTGCCAATATCAATTTCATAGTTGTCTTCCATCTTACCAAGCGATGAAGAATCCGAGCCTTGCTAATTTCGTACTTAGTCTAATCTCACTTTTTTACAAACATAACAAACATCACGCCATAGATATTCCGTGCGGAGTATACAGAGATAGCAAAACATCATTAAATGCTTTTATCCTGGAATATCAAATTTGATATTTATCACGAGCTATTCGGTGAAGGAAATCATCGTGAGAAAACCTACACACAGCGACGAAGTAATGCAACGTTGTGTGTGAAGTTTCTAATCCGAACTGGGCCCGCGTGGGAACTATAGCCCAAACCCACTCGTACAGAGAGGCCTGTGCCCTGCAGTGGGACATATATAGGCTGATGATGATGATGATGATCCTGGAACTACTTCTCTCGTTATAACTGCTTGTCTTGGGTACTTACTTCTAATTTAGCCTATCTCCAGAACATATCGCTAACGTGCCCGATATACGTTCTTCGAGGGTGGCCTCGATCGGCTTGGTCTTGCTAAAGCTAGAGAGAGAATAATTTTATTCGGCTTACCAATTTCTCCAGGGCAGGTAACATCCCCAATATCCTGGTGGTCACACATGAAGAGATTCGTCTCATTCCCTTGGCACTGCACCCCGCTGAGTATGACGGTGGAGTTTCCAAAGACGTTGGTCTGGAGGGCCTGCTCAGCATACCCCAAGGCCAGGTGGCGGCAGACGGCTATGGCCTCATACAGGGTCCAGCCGTCAGGGCATATGCTGCCCCAGGCGCCGTGGTGGTATATCTAGAATAAGTTCATAAATTGCATTTTCAAAAAAGCTTTTGCAAGTCTTTCGTAGCTGCAATACGGACTATAGACGTTTTATAGGTATTCATACTCACCTTCCTCTTGGATTAAACAATAACCATTTCTTGAAATGTTGCTGTATACTTCAATAAAAAATTAAATAAAATAAAAATCTTTTATTTTCAGGCAACTTGGCCCATAGACTTGACTGAAAACAACAAACACAAACAAAAAAGAAAAAAAAAGTATAAAAAAAGTAAAAAAAGTATAAAAGTATAAAACACACAACCTATTTAAATCACCCAACTTATCATAGAAAAATAATCATTTACATTCAATAATGTTTTCGTACGAGGGCTTGTTTACGGATTCGTGATACCTTTTGTGACTTGAACTGTGAAGTGATTTGCCGACATTTCCAATCATTGGACATTGTAGATTATCACTTCACGTTTGTTTATGTGATATGACGTAATGATGCATTGACTGCATGAGTGCACTCAGAAGTTAGAAATAAAATAACCTATAAATTGTGAGAGCGTGGGTTTTTTGTTCAGCGAGTGTAGAGAGCGCCTTCGTTTCTAATAATCTCTTTTGTGCTACTCCTAAAATTAGTGCAAATAACTAACAAGTAAGAAAGAAATTGCAACTGTGGGTGAGTTCGTGTCATACATGATAATTTTACAAACAAATATACATCACGCCTGTATTCCCTAATGGGGTAGGCAGAGGTTACGAAACTGTACATAAGTCAACGTAGTCGTAGTCGCCGAGTCTCTTGATAGATACAATTAAACAAAAAAATACATACATACATACATATTCTCACGCCTGTATTCCCATGAGGGGTAGGCAGAGCACATGAATTCAAAAATCCAGTGCCACGTTCAGCAAATTGAGGGTAACCAGATGGTCAAACGTGATATTGTGGTGACAGGTTGCTAGCCCATCGCCCACAATACACCAACCCTTTCCCAGAGTCGACTCTTACGACACCCACGGGAAGAAAGGGGGAGGTGCTATTCTAACCCGGCCCCACACGGGCCCCACACAAACAAAAAAATGTGTGTCTTATTTGCGAAATTAGATTCATTGACAAGGCAGAGACTACGCAACAATACTCCCAGGCATAAATGCGTGTTTTAGCCTAATAGTAATGATGATACAGGTAGAATTAGCGATTCCCCGAATCAGACCCTTTTGAGAAACATTATTCGAACCCATAGAGGATAGAACCTATAGAGAAACAATGTTCGCAACCCCGGTCCGCAAATAGTTTGTTGATTTCAACATACTAAACGTCACCGTCACTGTCACAGAAACTGTACAGAGCCAATAACCGTAGAGAAAAAGGCACTAGCGTTACGCGCGATCTTGGACCGGCCAATAAGAGCACATCGATCACTTCAATTGTTTTGCGGAATAATTTCCGAACAACCAAGATGACATTAGTACTCTATAGGTTCTATCCTCAATGTTCGAACCCTAACAAATAGAGTTCGTTATGAACTGAATGCCTTGCCTTATGTACTAGTAATTACCCTATATTCTCATGTATTTTCTGGGATATATTACGTTAAGCTTTGTCCGAGGAGGACGTCTCTTGACGTCTTTTTGGACAACAATACAATATTGAATAAGGTTCGTGATATTAAGTTAATAGACGTGATATTCGATATTGTCGTCATGAACTTAATAATGTAATATGTATGAGTGTATTTAGTGTGTGTTATTAGGATAGGCAGAGCACATGAGCGTTTAAAAGACAAAATGCTGCTTCACGTTTCATAGGCGTTTTGAGATTTTGTTTGCCTGTCGCATATCTAAACGTATTTACTTAATTACAGATCAATGAGAGTTGCTTGTTGTGTAGACATATACCAATGTCTGAGTCTATTTTTTTAGTCGTCTCCTACGACTTCCTCAGATAAAAATAGGGAATGGATGATTTTTTTAGATATGCTTGATTATTTTTCTAATGATAGGAATAACCTTCCTTAATCACGGGACAAAGTATTAGATTTTTCCGACGCGCGATGTATTTTATAAAAATAAAAACATTTTACCCGCCCCCGATGCGGTACCATTACGGCTGATAAGACATTTTTTATAAGCCTGTTTAATTAAAAAAAAAACAGCTACTTTTATCTGTGGTACACAATGACGTTTGAAACTGACAGTGATGGATATGAAATGCCCCCCATTCATGATAGCTCCGAAACGTGGGCCAGACCCACATCCAAACGGAGCGACGTCGGTAGTTTTAGGACAACTGGATTTATACTTAATACTATAAAATATAATAATATTATAAAATTAAATGACGTTCTGTTTAATTTGACATTAAAAAAATGTTTGCATATTTTCTAGCATTATTTTACGACAATTAACATATTTTAGGCTTAATTTTAGCATTGCGTTGGCAATACTGTTGAGAACTGAAGAGCCGGAGCGACGCCAGTCAATGGGCAAATCCAGTACTACCGGCGTCGATGCATTTGGATGTGGGTCTCGCCCACGTCCCGGAGCTATCGTGAATGGGGTGAATATCCGTCAATGTCATTCGGAATGACATTGTGGATGTACCACAGATACAAACAGCTGTTTTTTTTTTAAAAGAACCGGACTTGTGAAAATATCTTATCAGGCGTGAGTAGTTCAAATCGGGACCGGGTAAAATGTTTTTATTTTTATAAAATACATCGCGCATCGGAAAAATCTAATACTTTGTCCCGTGATTGAGGAAGGTTATTCCTATCATTAGAAAAATAATCAAGCATATCTAAAAAAATCATCCATTCCCTATTAGAGGATGGAACAGAATGAAAAATGGAGAACGGAGAAACGCGTTATGATTTCTCCCTAGTTAAGAAAAAATCAAGCGCAAAGCTTCATGTAAGGATAACTTCAACGTTGTGAAAGAAGGTGGCTTTAGACACCACACAGGCACACGGTAAGAAGCTTACCTCTACCCTCCCTTCCATATTGTTCTTCCCTCCAAACAGTCGTAAACTAGCACCGCCATCTAGCGCGCTGAGTAGAGAACTCTTAGCCGGCTTCGCGAGCTTGGTCGGGTTCGGCCCAAACCGACAGATGGCACCAGCGGCTTCCGAAGACTCGCAGTCTGAGGAACCCCAGCCACTGAAGACGCACTGGGATAGGGAAGACTCCGTACCTTCGCAGACCACGTCATCCATCCAGAACCTTCCTGTTAAATACTGTTGTTACTCGTACTACTCTTTAACAACTCTATGGTCCATTCAGGATACCATTAGATTTTTAAACAAGAAATTTTTTTTTAGAGGTAAAACTGGAAATCATTATTGCAGTAACACTTATTACTGTCTGTTATAATGTTCTCAATACAAACGGTATGACCATTAGCGGCGGCGCCTTGGCTACCTAAGACTAACGATATCCTAAATGGACCGTAGATCACAGTGAAGTAGGACGAGTAAAGTCGCAGTGATTTAAGATCGCTTGGCGAAACAAGTGGGATATCGGTGCATCGGAGACTACGCGGGGAGACAAGTTGTCTTCCCTCCTCGCTCCTCAGATATGAAAGAGATTTAAAAATTGATTACTGCGCATACTTCTACTTTCGCTGAGCGATATTAACTCAGCGCGACTTGTAGTTAGGTAGGTTTGGTCGGGACACCATCGTAACGCATCAAAGATGTATCAAAGACCAATACGCTCGCGTCTTTAGATCGAGAGAACGTCAACATGTTTTGGTCCTCTTCGTGACCCGTCATTGTGAGCAACACACTACAAAATCCAAAACAAGTACAACTAATCTTGATTTAAAGACTATAAAGAATTCGTTTCGTTCTTCTGTCAAAAGAAACAGATCTAAAACACCAAATGCATTTATCGATTTTTAAGATATTGAATTTGTTTTTTAGTAGAAAGTCTCGAAATCTTGGTGACATAAAAATACCAGTTGAAACTCTTCTCGATCTCCCACAAGGGTTGCTCTTGGCAGCAGGTAGACTTACTGGAAGCTTCTCCGTACGTAGACCCTGTAGTTGCCACTCCACTCCTGTTCCAAGAGCTGCAGACCACCTGGGCTGCTGCGTCGTCCCAGGAGTCGTCACACACTGCCCCCCACCGGCCTCCGTGGAAGATGTAGACGTTACCTTAAGGGATGACGTAGTTCACTTAAACATACATAGGTACTTTAACGCCACGCCTAACCCTGCGAGATAGGCAGAAACAACTGAAGGCTTGGCACGGCAACACGCTCTAGTCGCGCCGCACGCGGGATAGTCTACCTGTCCTTTTCTGAGGTCTCTAGTTAGACAGAAATAGGTATAGTCTATGTCGCGCGTATCTCCTCACGCCCTGTCGTGCTAAGGGGACTGAGCGTCATTCGCTTCTACTCTGGTATATTTCTCTCGCTTTACTCACATTCATCACTCTCGTCGTACACGCTTTACAGTTTCGGGTACTCCTAATTTGACCTCTCTTTAGAACATCGTCGATCTGGTCGATATATGTTCTTCGAGGGCGCCCTCGACTTGCCCTAACACACTTCGCTTGTTTATTATGTATCTAGGTAGTTCAGTAAACAGTAAATTCCGACTAAAATAATTTAAAAGTATAATTATGGCAAACGATGCATAAAAGTAGAACAAATGAGGAAGAAATCAGAGCGTAAAGAAGTATTGAAGGTGTATCACTGAAAGACAAATACATAAAGATCCTCGATAAGGCCCTGCGCAGACGACAGACTATACGCGACGGACTTTTTAGTCTGTGAAAATAGAACCTATGGAATTATAATCAGTAACGCACACGACGCGCAAAAAGTCCGGCGCACAATGCATACAATCCACGCAGACTTTTTGTGCGCCGCACTCGATCGCACAAAAAGTCTGTCGCCTGCGCTGCGCCTAAGAAATACAAACGCAGAACTTCATTTTCCCGGAAAGGTAAATATCAGCAAATTCGTACAACGCGTGTTTTTGTCGAATTAGAATAAATCGCCATTTTGTATGAAAACAAGCTAACAAGGTTATTTGGACTTAACGGTACAAAATCAGACACGCACCAAACAGGCCTTGTAAATCAATGGAACCACATTTCCCCCCATGTATTCGTAGATTAGGATCTCACTGTGAAATTAATGCTGTGAAAAAACATGCGTAAGTTTAGAGTACAGTCACCAGCACCAATATCTGACACAATAAGGCTGCACAAATATCTGAGACGACTCTATTACTAGGGGCAGTAGGACGTGTCAGATTTAGTTTTGCACGCTCCAAGGTGGCAAATGTTTTCACTGGTGACTGTACAATTTCTTGGCGAATATCGTAAGAAGAGATGAAAAGAAAGAAGTTATTTTTATGGTTATGTGCATATAAGGTGGCCAGAAATTGACTGTAAACATTTTAGCCAGTAGTCGAGAATAGGCGTCTGAAAACCCCTAAGAAGTATTTTTTTCGGAATATTGATGTCAAAAAAAGTAAAAAAAAGATGTTATGTTTATTATCAGGTGTTGGATTATATTTCAGATGATAGGTTTATTACTTTACCTCTTATTTACGTCTTTTATTTCACTTTATAATTTGTTTAAAGTAGCTATGAAACGTGAAAATGGTTTTGTTTATGTAACGTGTGCTCAGTCTACTCTATTTGGGAATGCAGGCATGATGTTTTGGTATCTATACATACAAACATACAATCACGCCTGTGTTCGTAAACGGTGTAGACAAAGCACGCGAAACGTGACATAAACAAAATCATGACTATTTCCCGTTTTGTAACCACTCTTAGCATAGTTAAAACTCAGTAGCTTTATTTTCACAACAAAGAGCAAAATCAATCATCAGGATCTCGCACTACCTCATACCCAAACCGTTAATCAGTGTTTCAACTTTTTACCAAAGGTCAGATTAAAAAGGTTTACCTTCGAATTTGTTCGGCCCCCCGACCAATCTGATTCGTCCTTCGAACGGCGCGTATTTGTTCAATAAGCTTTGCACAAACGATGCCCGCGCTGTCCTTTCTACGTCACCCACATCTCTACAACACACTTCCACCAAAATTAATGCAACTAATAAAACTTTCTTCCCCACATCCATTTTGTAAATTTCGTTCTTTTGTTTCGAACGAAATTCGAAATCAGAATTCGGAACGTTACAATGAACGTAATGTTTTTTATCTGCGGCCAGTCATTTTTCAAAAAAGGAATCGAAATCGCTTAACAAATTTGAAATGAAATGGAATGTTCGAACAACCGTTATTTTAAAGTTTTGATTATGTTTCATTTGTTGAACGCGACTAGAGTGAAACTAGACGAGCGATGAACTAATTTTATTGCGTCGGGAATGTCTGGTCACGTCTGTTGATCTTAATTGTGTGTACGAACTAGTTCAATGCTAAATATTATGAGTTCCTGATGTGTTAATTGTTTCAGCAGAAATAATAATAGATAGTACACATGGTCGGCCTTAAAAATAAATGAAGATTGGCCAAGGCGTTTAAATAAAAAAAAAATCAACAACTCTAATGTCGTATTGTTCTTTTATGGGTGTAGCTAGTGATGTGATGTCAACTTTATACCATATCCATTGTAATTATGTTCAAAGAAACAAAACAATGAAGGTTACACCTCTTTCCCATAGGGGTAAGCAGTGACCACTTTTCTCTACAAACTTAACGTAGCTTGGGAAATTGCTCTTTTAGTAGGTACATTAAAGGACAATTTAGTTTTCCCAAAATGGGAAGGCAGAGCACATGAAACGCCATACCGACAGAACCATGGGTGTTTCACGCTTCGCGGGCACTTCTGGCATACTATGTATTTAGGTTTTAAGTTGAGTCCTTATTGGTACAATTTGTTACTGGCCACCTAGATTGTGGCCGACCGCAGCGGGGCCGCCGAAAAGTCTCAGCGAAAAGTAGAAATGCGATCACATTTTGTTTTCTTTTCACTGTGTGCGCTGTGATTTCGAACAACGAGCGTCTATACTTTTTATTAATTTAATTTTAACTATTGTTAATATAATTATATAATAACGGTAAAACTATGACTTTTTTGTTTTTTATTATGACAACTCGACGTCGAGCATCTACGGGTTTAGTTTATGTTAGGAATTACACCACAGTATCCATTAAATTCGGTTTTCTTTGTCTAACGAATCTGGGTCAACTAGATGTACTTGCACTTAACAGAATGTGATGGTAATTGTCAGACAGACAGACAGTTGGACAAAGTTTGAATCCTTTGAACGTTTGGTTTTATTCGTTTTGGGATACGCAACTCTAATTTCAAATTATCGTTAAAGTCAATCTTTATTAAAATATCTGTGTCAGAAAATGGGTCAACACATTCGGTGCCGCCGACACCGAATGGCGTCGAAATTCTATGGAGAATCAGATGCTCGGCAATGCAAGGTTTCTGGAAAGCAACTTTGGGAATTTCAGAAATAGAGTGCAATATAAACAATTTTTAGCCGTTTTTAAAGATTTTTGCATCCTATTGTTCCTTTTATCTGTCATATCTGTGTTTTATTTTATCAGTCATGCACAGGGTGATGATATTCTTGGATTAAGGATTTCTTATAGTTTTTGTATTACTAAGAGTATCTGGTTACCCTGAAATTGCTAAACGTGGCACTAGATTTTCGAATTCACGTGCTCTGCCTACCCCTCTTGGGAATACAGGCGTGAGTATATATGCATGTTTGTATGTATGAGTATCTGGAACAGTTGCACCCAGCTTAGAAGCATGTAGCTACATGACGTAGATGACACACACTAACACACACACACACACACAGAGAGAGAGAGAAAGAGAGAGAGGGCACGCCTGTTTACCCAAATAGTGTAACCAAAGCCCACGAAACACTAAATAGAAAAATCCCTGACCAAATAATCACTTTTATCATATTTACACTTTTGGTTTTCAATTTAGAAATAATCACAGGTCGCTAGCCTGTCGCCTATAATATACTTTAACCTTTACGTTCACGAAAATCTAACCAAATAGCCAGAAATATCCTATGCTTCAACCACAGGTAATGCACTATACCACTTATAATTAGTGTCCTAGAAAGGCAAAGCAGACGGGCTTGTTTGCTTTGCAGCGAATGGAGCCAAGTCTAACCACGAGAGGGAATAGCGGATTGATTTGTAATGGAATTGTTTAGAACACGGATTAGGTTTCTCGTGTATCGAGTTTAGATATAGCTATCTGTTTCTTCCGTGAATGCTGTAAGAGGCCATAAGACAGGTTTAGGTATGCTTCAGGTGACTGGTTAGTAACATGTCACTACCATAATTTTTCCATGTATTGTTCTAAAAGTGACTACGAAACGTGAAATTGTCTCGGTTTTTACTAGAATTCTTTTCGTGTGCTTAGAATACGAAATACAAAAGCAGCTGTAAATGATTAATTGAAAGTAAATAACACTGAACATTAAAAACCGGGAAAATAAAAAAATGCCCGGTTTAGAACGACATCTCTCCATTTTCTCCGTCGATGCCGTCAGAAACGACTCAAGAGATGATAGGTCAAGTTAGCGACCTGTCAATATTACATCTCTTTGACCTCTCTCACCTCTCCATTTCTCCCGTGGATGTCGTAAGAGGCGACAGGTTAACAATTTGTCACTATAATATTGTACCTTCTACCTTAAAACCAAAAAAGTATTGTGCTACAAGTGGGTACAAAACGTGATGTAATTATCGTTTTGTCCATGTAGCGTTTTGTGTGCTCTGCCTTCCCCATTTGGGAAAACAGGCGTGATTGTGTGATGATGATGATTGACTTGACGTCTGTCATTTCGTGTGCTCTGCCTAACCCCTTTTTTGAACACAGGCGTGAGGGTAAAAAAATCTCCCACCCACTTTACCCAAAGCGGCGGGTAAAGTTACCCATATTGTGACGTCGCGAGCGTTATATCCTATTACACGAAGTCGCGCAATTTGGCGCGCATGTGTGCGTGGCAAGGTGAATTGTGTGCTGTAAATCATCCCCCTGTAGAGGTTGAAGCGGCATGCGTTCCGGGATATAGTTTTCTGGACGAGCGTTTAAGTTCACAATTTAAATATCACCGTATTCAAATAACAATTGACTGTAAAAAAAAAATAATATGGAATGTCGCTTGTGTTCAAATGCGAATTTGAAAAAAATTGCGGAACTACTTTTAAAATTTAGAACGCATATTAGGCTGCACTACAGAAGCCAGCATCTTTTTTTGTTAAAGAGTTACATTTTACAAACTGCAACTCAAATCTGAACGGTATTTAGAAAATAATATAATTATGGTTTATACTTATTTTTAAGAGACTTCAAAAAAAGGAGATTCTCAATTCGGCTGTATTTTTTGGAGGTATGGAGAGTAAAACATCCGGTATACCTAATTACAATTCAGGTCATTTCTAATCCATTTAGATGCATGTAATATTATGTTACTAACGCATTTTCTACATGTTGAATTTTGAAGCACTTCATGAGAATTAACTTTTGACTTTTATTAATTTGTATAATCTTACATTTGGTTATTATCGAGTTAGTTATTACATTAAAATTCTAATCCGAAACGGAATTTAGTACCGTAAAAATTTACTTAGGTACAAGCTAAAAATGACTTCTTACAATTTAGAATCGTATAATATAGAATAGACGATGAAACACAGCTGTAGAAAATATTAATTAAAAGAAGACGCCGAAAGGAATTCGTGCCCTTGTTTGATTAATTTAATATCGGCCTGTTTCTTTTAATCTCTAATTAATGGAAAAGTTACGTCGGCCCGCGGAGTTCCCACACCTGCTCTGTTTTAAATTATACGAGAAGTCTTCGCAAGTATTTGGTTATACAGGCGTTTATTTTTGGCACATTTTTGGGTGCTACTTTAGTGAGAGGTTGCTAGCCTGTCGCCTAAAATGTAGTTTACTTCCCTTAGTCGCCTACTTCGACATTTACGGAAGAAATGTAGAGGTGTTATTCTAAACCCGATTCCACACTGAAAAAATATTTTTTTCGTACTTTTCTTAGGAATGTTTATTTATTTGAAAATAATCACAGTAAGTAACAAACGATTCGACATGACTAGTACAGCAGCATTATACAGCCATGTGCTGCCAGCGGCAGCTGCCGCATGCGGTCGAAATTGAAATGTAATTTTTATGTCTCTAATACGTCGTCCACTTAGGCTCAATTCATACCAGAAGAGCGGCGGAGGGCGGCGAAGCGGAGCGCAGTTTTAGTGTCATGGGAATTTTAACTTTATTTAATCGCATGAGAAACTCCAACGAGGCGCGCGGATGCCCGCGGATCCGCGGGAATTCCGGCGAATTTCATAAACGAAGCCGTGCGATTGCGCGAGACGACGCGGCAATGCCCGAGGATGCTCGAGCAGCCGCGACCGGCCGCTGGCAATGTCACGCCAAAAGGTCTTGGACTTCCCGCGCATTCCAGCGATATCCTCTTCCTTTCTTCCCGTGGGTGTCGTAAGAGTCGACAGTGTGGGCGATGGGCTAGCAACCTGTCACCGCAATATCACGTTTAACCATCTGGTTACCCTGAAATTGCTAAACGTGGCACTGAATTTTTGGATTCATGTGATCTGCCTACCTCTCCTGGGAATACAGGCGTGAGAATATGTAGGTATGTATTTATGTAACTTAAACGTTGCGTTGGCGCTGCGCGGGCGTTCACGAGACGACGACGATGGGAAGATGCTAAGTAGCCGAGGGACCTTAATAGCACTATTCCAACCACAACGCGCCAGTTGGTAGAGCCTTATAAGCGGGGTAATAGATACACCGAGGGATTATTGAATCGTAACACGAACACTTATACGGACACTATTACTTTTGGTAGCATCTGGGCGGAGTGTAAATCGGTGGTAACTCAGATAGTAAGGTTTCTCGAGAAGATTGTAGTCAGATGCTGGTTTATTTTTAGACTTTTATTGTTTTACAATAGTACATTGAGCAACTAGGGGAGGAAATGGAACATTATTAACGAGAGGCTGTTAGAAGCCCGACGCCGCAGGCGGAGGGCTTTTATGCCTCGAGTTTATAATGTCCTTTACTCCCCGTGTTACACACAATGTTTTTCATCACATTTGCGAGGAAAAACTAAAAATTAAAGAAAATTCATGACATCACGTCACCGCGCCGCGTTATTCCTTTTGCGTTGTCACTGCTGTCAGTGCGTTCAGGTCTATTGTCACTTTTTTTAATCATATACCACAGACAAGAACTATGTTTTGTACAGAATTCGAATGGTCATACAGCCAGATTCTACCAAAAAGGTTCAAACAAATTTACGAAAAATGCATATTTAAAACGCGTCGACATACATCCAAAGTATTAAATGAATACAGTTTCATAATGCATACATTAATTTTGCATTTATAAATTGGCCCTAAAGTTTTAATAGCAGAATTTTTATTTTTACATTTGTAACCTCCTTAGTCTGAACTAACGTACCTATACTAACTTTTGCAATTTTTAAAACTAAACTTTACCTCCCATAGGATGTAATGATAACTCCCGCGGTTACAATTTAGACCTTTGTACTAAAGGAGACGCTCTTGTAATAACACCATTGACGAGCAAGTGTGATGAAAAGATATTATCTAACTATGTGCATAATTCACAAGCATACATAGGCTTCTATTCCCAAATGGGGTAGGCAGAGCACATGAAACGTTGGTTACTACGTGATTTTTTTTTTCCTTTTTACAGACCTGATTTTTTTCCTATTACTCCCGTGTGGTGTCGGGATATAATATAACTTCTCCATTTCTTCCGTGGATGTCGTAAAAGGTGGCCAAGAAAATAAGTTTGCCGAGCAACGTGTCTTTATTATACTAGCTCTTCCATCTGTTTTCAAGCCCGGAATTACGCTAGAAGTGCCTGCGAAGCGTGAAATAGTCATAATCACGGTCTTGTCTACGTCACGTTTCATGTGCTCTGCCTACCCCGTTTGGGAACAGGCGTGATTGTCTACACGTATTTTTTTTCCAAGAAAATTACGGTTACCAATGTCACATCCAGTCACCCTATTTCTGGCTACCCAAGATAGTGACGTAGTTAAATGGTCGCATAGGCCCTTAGTGTCACACAGAATGGGGTGTTGGGTTCATTCCTGGCACAGACTGATGGGGGCCACCCCAACGGGGTCAATTTGGGGCGGGAAGTTTAAAGTTAATTAGTGTACTTACGGTGTTCTTCATTGGGACTTGATTTTATGGGCGTTTTAAATTAGCAAGCTGTACAAGACTGTAGCTGGTCCAGGGAATTTTGTTTTGATTGTGTTTTTTTTTCGAAGCAGTATTTAAAATGTCGAGCTAATCTCAATAATGTGAGTGTATCTATTTTGTTTTCCTACACTGCATAAGCTATACCACTGATTTTCAACCTAGGGTGTCGCAATAACGAAAAACTAAAATGTTAACATTAATAAATTATGTTAGTCAAATTAGGTACATGATTTTAACCTCGTTCTGCCCAAGCTTTTTTAAATGAACATCTGGTTTCTGCCCAATGTTCTTAATTAGGCACAATTTCATTTTGATGGGTTCTGCCCAAGACATTTTTTACTGAAAATTGTATGTTCAAGTTTCGGCATCTTTAACACGTGGCGTGACACTGATAGGCGAATGCAAGCCAGTTAAACAAAAAGTTTGATTGCTAACTGACCAATATTTCAACCAATCAGAAACGAGCAAATCAATATCGCCAAAATGTGGAACTTTTAGTCAGTAAGCGGCAAATTTTAATATGTGATTTTTTGAGAACATTGGGCAGAATCCTGAAGTATAAACAAAAAACTTCGGGCAGAAACCACTAAACATAAAGTGTTCTTTATTGAGCACATTGGGCAGAACGAGGTTAAATATTTGATAGTGGGGGTGTCGTGATTTTTTGTATCCTCATCGTCGTCGTCCTTTTCTAACGTGGATGTTGTAAGAGGCAACTAAGGTAATACAGGCAAGTAAGGTTAAGGTATAATTCAGGCGACAAGCTAGCAACAACCCGTCACTGTTATACCTGTCAACTTAAAACCTACAGAAATAATATACAAGTGGCCAAGTTTTGTCGATATAGCGTGTCATGTACTCTGCCTGCCCCATTAGGGAATACGGGCGTAATATAATGTATGTACGCATGCCATGAAAAAGATCGAAAAACGCTAAAATTTATGAAAAGCGTAACTCGAATCAGGATTTCACCAGTAATTATAAACTAAGCACAATTTAAGGCGTCCAGAACTTTACTTAGACGAAACATTGAATTGGACACCTATTCTCGAACACTTCGTACTAAAGTTTTGGTAATTAGCTTTGCCTTGTCCAGTAATTTGTGAGTAATTAGTAACCTGACAAAGACTTGGGCACTCGATGACTTAAAGTTAGGTATTAGAACTATTTGTCTTCTATTACAAAGTCGTATTTTAATTTGGGCGTGTAGTCGGGCCTAAAATGACACTTCTTCATTTCTAGCGTGGATTTTGTAAGAGTTGACTGAGGAAGGTTAAGGCATGTTTTAGGTGACAGGCTAGTAACCTGTCACTAAATTGTACCTTTTAACTTAAAACCTGTAAATATGCTAGAATTGGCTATGAAAAGCTAGCTTGACAGGTAACGTGTGTCGACGTACCCCATTTGGGAAACAGGCGTAGTGTATATGTCGCAGGCGGATTGTATAATCCGCCGTTTTACATTACGCCTAGCCGTTTTGCAAAACAGCGCCGTTTTGTAAAGCG
>BHDV01065428.1:79968-91491 GCA_005406045.1 Adoxophyes honmai
TGCCGTTATTTGAAATATATATGCATCAAAAACTCAATTTTGACAAAAATACACTTTCGCAACTTTAGCATGGAGGCGACGATATTAGGGATTTCGAGGGAGACCCGCCAAACTAGCCAGTGATGCAGTTTCCTTCACTATTCTCATTCCAAACAACTGCACCGACTAGGACGCAGCGGAACTGCTAGTTGGCGTGACATCTTGGCACGGCCGCCATGATTAAGATCTGCTCTGTACACCCTGTAGATTATCTGGCTTGATACCAGATACCAGACGCGTTACTGTATAGGCGATTTTATTTTGAATTTTTGAGCTCACGCTGTGAACAAGGAGTTGAAATTTTATTGGGAAAACAAGCAGGTTACTTTAATTTCAATGTTCAATTTAGCTTGTACAACATGCCGTTTGTATTCGAAAATGCGGTAATGAAAGCACAAGGAACGTTTTATAATTAAACAAAATCATGACTATTTCACATTTCGTGGCCAGTTTTGGCGAAATTTTTGTTTAAAAAATTGATGATAAGTTGCTAGTCTGGCGCCTAAAGCTTGCTTAAACTTTCTTAGCCGCCTCTCAGGACATCCACGGAAGAACTGGAGAGGTGAGTAAGGTTGGATTCAGAATAATGCCTCTTGAATTCTTCCTTGGATGCCCTAAGAGGCGACTAAAGTAACAGATTAAGGTACTTTTTAGGCGACATGCTAGCAACCCCTTAAGAGGAAATATGCCGGTCGAAGGAATTGAAAAATAGGTATTTGCTAAATCTATTGCTGTCGCGCCGTGACCTGCCCAGACGACGTCGAGTGCGATAAGAACAACTACAGCTCGGACTGAAAATACCTATGAAAATTAATCAAAAACAACGTTTCGTAGTCCCCTGATTTCTTCTCCAAAACTTAACCGATTAAATATGTTTTTTCATTAAATGTTTAAAAAATGTCATAACTGTGTTTCTATGTTCTTATATTTTGATATAATTGTGTTAAAAATGGTTTCTAGAGGTTTGAACACAACGGAAAAACTTACCAATTTTTCATGTTTTTGAAGGTTAATATCTCTTTTAATAATTCAATAAAGAAAAAAAGGAAAACATAGGAACATGCTAATATATCATTAGATTGTTGATGTAAAAAATCATTGTTCTACGGGTAATATCCAGCGAGGAATCAGGGGACTACGTTTCCATACAAAATATGACCGCTCCATTTCCTCTGTTAGCATGTGCTACGAAAAGTATAGTAGGTAGTCGTGATTTTGACTGAGCATTTCGTGTACTCTACCCCATTTGGGGGTACCACCTGACATACATACCTAAGTACAGCGGGATGCAAAACTGCATGGACAAGTCCAAATGAAAGTCGTTTGAAGCTGTTTACGCCGTGCGATAGTGAGGGTTATCGAAACACGGCTTCTGACGCCAAACGATTGCCGCTTCTAAGCTATCCATGCAATTTTGCATCCTAGTGTACATACCTACATCACGCCTGTATTCCCAAATGGGGTAGGCAGAGCATACGAAACGCTACATAGACAAAACTTTGACTATTTCACGTTTCGTGGCCACTTAAAGCATATTTTTTTTTAGATTTTAAGTTGGCTGCTTACCACATCCATGGAAGAATGTAGATATGTCTAATAAGAGACCTCGAAAAATGACAGGTAGTCGCGTGTTGCCGTGCTACGCTTAGTCCCCTTTCACACTCATAATGCATTTATGGAAGCATTGACAAAACAAATCCTGCATTACTAATTCAGAGGCAACAAGACGCCCTCTTTCAATCGGGCGTGTCTCTATAAATCTTCTAACTTATTTATGCCCGGGCCTTGAGGGACCTTGTCAAAATTAAGACATAAATCTTTAGCTGGCCTTCCAGAAATGACGCCTGCGACAAATTGGACTCTTACACAAACAACTTTTTTAACCTTTTGTAGCTAGTAAAGGGATACAAAAATGTAATTCAATATAAATCATGCATACATATTTATTCATGTGCTCTGCCTACCCCTCTTGGGAATACAGGCGTGAGAATATGTATGTATGTATGTATACATATTTTGCGACAGGCTAGCAACCTGTCACTCTTATGTCCGCCAACTCAAAACCTAAAAAAATGCCAAAAGTGGCCACGAGACGTGAGATAGTCGTGGTTTAACCTGTGCAGCGTTTTGTGTGCTCTTCCTACCGCATTTGGCAATACGGGCATTATGTATGTAGGCTCGGATCTCTCTATTGGCAATAATAGTTAATAACAGCTTTTCCACAATAATTTTATTAATTTACAACACACATCAAAAATGATCCCATCCAAAACCTCTCTGTCTAATCTCTATTGTTTTCGACGTGTCACGTGGTTTCCGTTTCCTATAAACAAGCACATCAATCCATTTTGTATGTATGTAAAATTTTGACAGTAGGCCCTTCATTCCCCAACTGATACTTCCACATGGACCCATCAGATTCTCTCCCGATCCCCACACCTCATCTCTGCAGCGGTACAATAAATCTCACCAAGCCGTTCCAACTACAATTTTCTCCGGCCGCGGGTGTCGGAAACAATAAATTAATGCGATAACCGTGCGCCTGCGCTATCAGATAATTGTTTCCGCGAATCGAATGCAACCCTTATTAGAATATTTAGATGTTCTGGTGGAACGGTTCTATTTTTGAATTTGGAATTCGCAGCCTTGTTTTTTTGCAGTGTTTTGTTTTGCATTCGGCGTCTTCACGAGTTAGCTAATTTGAAGTTAGGGGAGTGCCAGTTGGCCCTAGTAAGGAAAATTGTTTTATTCATATAGCATTCGTTATTTATGTGCTTCAGCTAGGAATATTGAGATGCTTAATTTCTATAGCTCTCTCTAAAATAGTTCCTTGTTTCACCACTGAATGTTCCTATCTAAAGCTCTGGCCGAAAGTATTGAGCAACTTGAATTAGCCATTCGAAAGTCAATCTTTTTTTGTTACTTTGTTTTACTTGCGAAGTTTTACTTAAAATGTTCATCAATAACATTAGCATAAATAAAATTTGCATTAGTTTGCTTTGGTAGACAGTATGTTGGTATTAAGTTTTTCATTTAAAATTTTCATCACAATAAATTCACAAACACTTCGAGGGTTTGTTAATGAAAATTTCTTGGTTCACAGGAGCTTCATTTAAATTGCGCATTTTTGTATTACATTAGGTTTTCTTATTTATAACCAGGGTAGTACTTAGCTACAAGTATGTAGTTAGCACTAGCAAAATAGCGGGCAAAACCAGCGTCCCAATTCTTCCCTTCAACAAATAATTAATCAGACAATCGCCTGCATCCTACTTCTCCATCAATATGTCGTTTTCGCGCAATTTCTTCCAAATAATGGCATGATTTATTATCATTTTATACCCGTTATATTATTCGTTAATAAACACGGGTGTAATTTGTTAAGAAAGGCGGAGCGTGTTTTCATTTTGTTCTGTTGTAGGCGCTTGTAATTAATACTGTTCGGAAATAATTAATCTTAAATTACTTTTGGGGTGGGGCGCAAGTGAGGAACGAAGTGTGGCGTTAGGTCGTGAAATAATTATGATGGTATGTACTGTTTTGTAAATGTTGTGTAACTCATAAATCAACAACGCTGCCATTCTATTTTAAGCCGTACCTAAATGTCAAAATTAAAAATCCAAGTTCAATATTCAAAACTTTGCTTATGCAAATAGGATCCTAAGATGACTTTTGAATATGTTTTGATGTTAGTTTGATAACGATTATCTGATGATAATGATAGCTTACAGGATCTCCTGCAAAACTAGTAAGACACAAAAATGTTTCATCGCTTTTCAGGTCGATGTGCCCTGTGTTATACCTACAGCTACCTACGTCCCGTACTCAAGTCTCATTAGCTAGCGCGTACGTACTTGCAATCTTTCGGAATTGTGATGCTACGCGGTTGACTAAAAGCCGGAGTACAAAAGACTGAGCAATATGCTCAGATTTTAGTTTTTTTTTCATTAAACATTAAACTATCGTGAGACTCACTCATCTGATAAAATACGGATAACTCACGTTTTAAATCGAGTTTAGCTCGTCATGTTTTTTTTCCACATGAAAATTCCGATAAACTTGACAGGGGTTCTCAGACGCGTATACCCGATTGCTCGTTAAAATATGTATTATAATGGTCAATATCCAGCCTGTATAAAATCTTATTCCAAGAATTATCTTTATTCTCAACTGGTGAAACCCGCCCTGGCTTATAACTTACACCACAACCCAAAGAAGATGAACGCTCAAGCCGGCTCGCATGCTCCAAACATGTTTGGGAAACAAACGACTTCTGCTCATGCTAAATACAGCGATTGATACGCGGGGATGAGCTGTCATCTTCAGGCGCAAAAATATTCGCTGTACGCATGATTGAGTTTAGCCTCTACGATTTTAAGGTCAACAAAATAAGAAGTCCCAAATGGGAGGTAAGAACCATACCCCGTTATCAGTGTTGCAGATTCATTGAAACTAAGCCATAGGGTTGTCGCACAACATTTATTTCATTGTCATGTCATGACATTTGACATATTGGAAGGTACATAAAACGTTTTGTTAGAAGAATGTTTTTACACGTTTTTTAGAAGAATGTTTTGTAAAATATCGGATTTGTATATTTTTAGTTGTCTGAATAAATTATTAATAATTTTTCTAGGTTACACGACGTTAAATTTTGTCGCCTATTACTGTATATCCACTTTAAATATTAACAAATAAATGGGTAATCACCTATTATGAAGTTTAAAAAAAAACTCCAAATTACGGGCTGAAAAGAGGTTTTGTTTTCTTTTAAAACTTAAAATATACAAATAAATAAAGGCGAATATTTAATGTATATTTAACGGTAGCAACATGTTAAAAAATATACGTGCAGTGCCATCCCTGGCTTTTTCAATGGATTTGCAACACTGATAACGGGGTATGGTAAGAACACACGAAACGCTACGCATGTTTATGGTCATGTTTGACCATTTCACATTCCGTAGCTACTTCTTTAGGTTTTAAGTTACAATGGTACTACAGTGACTGGTTGCTAGCCTGTCGTCTGAAATATAACCTATTTCCTTAGTCGCCTTTTACATCATCCTCCGATAAATTAGAGAGATCTTATTCTAAACTCGACACCACACAGAAAAAAATAAGCTTCATAGAATGACGCTCTATTCATTCTACGACATTCAAGAATAAAATGGAGAAATGTATTTCTATTCTACTACACGGAAGAAGTGCTGCAGCAAGGAAAGCAAATCTGCATCCAATGAGACACTAAGCATGAAAAACCATTATATTTATTTTTGAATTTGGAACACCAAGTCGTCAATCAAAGCATCTTCATTCTGTTCAAAAAGCGAACCGTCAAAGGCGTTAAAAATAACACACCATGGAAGACTTGGACGACACTCTACTACGCACCATAAACTCTTATAAAAAGCAAAAACGCGCTTAACTTACAAAACAGTTGAATTCAAACCCAATTTCTCCTAGATAAGCACTCGAAAAGTGCTACGGCGCGCTTGCCAAAACCGTAAACGCAATGGAAGAAAAGAATCAAACAATAAACATGGGGAGCGTTTCCGAACTCATCTTGCGAAATATGAAATAATGATATTGCCTTTGGCAGTATGCGCCGGTTCCTTAGCCTCGAAGATGTCTCCGAGTTTGGTTTTTAAAAAGTAAATAGGGAGCCAAGTTGCCAGTACGGCATGTTCGAATTTTGAATAAATCTGCCTTCGGTATTTATTCGATTCGTTTAAATTTTCCATAGATTAGGTTGCAGATTTTTTTGAAGGTTATAAATTAGTTGACACTTTCGTCTGCAGATTTTTAACGACTATTCAGACAAAATAGTGATTAGTGATTATACAAGTAGTCTTATACAAAAAGTGTAGTCATTTTCATATGAATATGACTATAATTTCAGTCTCTTCCAAGATGTTCTATAAAATCTATTGACATTGTATAGTCTGCCTCCATTATAAAAAAAATAAGGCTTGACTTTTAAAAGACTTGCTACAGTCTGAAAAAGCATGTAATTTGTCTTTTTATCTTATTAAGAGGTAAAAAAGTAAGATTTTTAAAACTCAATAGTAGGTCAGCTCTCCGTAGAAACATAAAATCCATCAAAAAAACATTATTCCAAGGGCTTAATAAAGAATTATTAGACAGCCTTGTACGCCTGGAGGCCTGAATTAATTTGCCTCTAGGAATCGCCATTACCTCAGAAGATGAAGAAGAGGAGCGATTTTAGGCAGATGTTTCAATAATATTAAGAAAAATTAAACAGCGATTGCTTGTTTTCATCACGTTTTTTTAAGTTGCGCCGGCCGGATCGATTCCGGATCGATGACTTTAAAATGATGGCTTGTAAAATAAATAAATAAAGAACTATGAAGGTAGCTGATATACTTCAATTTCAACACCTGTTTGAAAGTTGCCTTAAGAGGGTCGTTGATACCTGTTAGAAAGGCCAATTGCTTTCAACCTCTTCGTTAAAAACCTACTAAAAAGGTTTCACGCGTCTTCATTCTAAAATTAAAAGTATATTGTTCCATGCATTTCTTTTGTTTTTCTTCTGTCAAAATTCGCATATTACTCGCATTTCGCATTACCGCTATAATAATAACTATTTAAGTTTAATTCAATTGTATCCATTCCCGCTGCCGTAATTCAACACCTTAGTAAACCCACGAGTTGTGAGACACACCACATTACATACATTTCACACAAACTAGCAATTACACATAGTGTCTCCAACTAGCATTCTTCGCCGCCGCATCCGCTGGAAATTTGGTGAGTGTTATTTTATTCATATTTCTTCGACTCCCGCCTAATCGTGTATCTAAACAGCTGCGGATTGGGTTCCGCACCTGGCACGATTACCTGTGTTTACCTTATCCACTAAGAGATTTCTACTACACCACTATGTCATTCTAAAAACACTTTAGTAGATATAAATGATATTTATTATATTGTACAAATAAAACACGTGAATTCTCCTACGCTTTAATAACGTCTTTGACCCAAAAACAACTCCGGACGAGAAACATACACATCTTTCGGGCTCCCGCAAAAATATTGAGGAAAAGCAATCTGTTAACGACCCCCACGTAATTGTGATTTATTCCTGGTTAATTCTCCAAGTAATTTTATGATCGTTATGGGGGAAAGACGGGGGAAAATCATTAAAGCTTCTTTTTTATAAGAAGCATGAGGAAACATTATTGGCTTACTTGAAATTTGATATTTTAAGCCGTGCACGAGACAGGTACTATATAATACAATGATCTTTATTTCACGCAAAAAGAACCGAAATTAAAAGATATGGAGACAATATTTTATCAAATTATCAATAATACCTACAAGAAAAGAGAAAATGGTATGAAATGACTTCATATCACATGCATTACTACTTTTTTCTCAATTATTATTAAAGGTAAATTATATAACATTATATATTAAATTAATTATAATTATTAAAGTACTAATATGTACAGATTTTGCGATTATTCGAAACTTATTCCGTATTGTTTCTTCGTATTGGCAATTCTGCACAATATTCTGCGTAGAGCTGTCTTCAAAATCGTACAGAATCCATAATGGCTTAAATGTTGAATAATCCAAACTAGCGCACTATCAAACACGCATTTTCATTTTTTGTAGTGTTCTAATATACTTATTTATGTTTTGAATTCTTAATGATTTTCTCTTTACTGGTAAGTTTAAAAATATTCAAAACTGTAGTGGCATAAATTTGGAAGTGACTCTATTGTGAATTTTTTCGTTTTTTTTTTTGTTTTTTAAATAGGTGCTTTAATCTAGTTGTCATTAAGTTTTATTTACCCGTATACAGGCATTTAGGTACAAGGCGGATTTTGAGAATCACAAAAATGTAAATAAAATCTAATGGTGTAGTTACAGTGTCCTAGTAATATACTTACTTAGTTTTATACTTATAGTAATATAATTTACCTAATAATATACTTTACCCTGTCCTAACTCGCAGATTTGAGGACTGACAGCAGTGGATGGAACACTCAGTGGAGGGTTCCTGAAATAGAATTTAAATACAAAACAGACAAAGGAATAGCTTATTGTGATGAAAATACACAGATCGCCATGTTACATTGAAGAAAAAAAAAAGTAATATACTTTAAAAAAATAATTGGTTTGTATGATGCTCAAAGTAATAAGGTCACAATAATCATCTGCGGATCGTAAATGTCAGACTATATTTAGCCTATTTAGGACCTCGCTCGTAGTCTATAAATAAACAAGATAACTAGATAATGTCTGCGGTAACGAATAAAAACGGTTACAAAATTATTTGTTTCGAAGTACTAATTTATTTTCGTAAATATCTTGTGTATTATGTAAGCCACTAAAATTCAGGTAAAAACATCATCATTAAACAAACATCTATCTTCATTTAAAATCGAACTCAAGACTTCAAAGTTATGTGGCTTTTCAACCGCTATTTTTATTATTTTATTTTATTACTAACTTTAAAATCCGTTCTGTGTCGTATTGGGTGACTAAAGAAAGAGGCTTAGGTATACTTTAGGCGACAGGCGAGCAACCTGTCACTATCTCTTGCATCTGTGTTTAAATCTAACATTATACCAAGGTGGCTACGAAACGTAAAATAGTTTTGCCTGTGTAACGCTGAGCTCTACCTACCTCATTTGGAAATACATGCATGACGTATGTATGTATCTAGAATTTCATAACTCCCATCAGCCATCTTTTTTCTTTGCCTAAATGTAGCTGGCCGTTTTCAGCACCCATTTAGACTAGCGTCTAAACGAAAAAAAAATCAAATACCTAATGCTCCTTGTTGAACTACTTCACCGCCATTACGAAACACGTTGCAATTAAGTGCATGCAACACAGGCACTTAGGTTGTAAACTTCCTCTATCTATCTATATCTATATCATCTGTGTTTTAACCTAACATTAGGCTAAAAGTGGCTACGGAACGTCAAATAGTTGCCCTGTGCCACCGTATGCCTTGTCTACCCCATTTGGGAATACATGCATGACGTATGTATGTATGTATCTAGAATGTCATAAGTCATAACTAGGCTTAGGACTTTTGGATGCTCGCCGTGATTCTAGAATCCATGGAGACGCCATTATCATAAATATTTTTTTGACAACGTCAAATCAAAGTGTAAAAATGAGTGTCATAATTTATGCGGATATATCAGTAACAAATTAATTTTATCATAACTCTATACAAGTTACAGTACCTCATCGTAGTTTCAATAGTGCCGAATAAAACGTACCTATTAGCTGCGAAAAGATATTTCATACACATTCTCACGCCTGTATTCCCAAGAGGGGTAGGCAGAGCACATGAATTCAAAAATCCTGTGCCACGTTTAGCAGTTTCAGGGTAACAAGATGGTAAACGTGATATAGCAGTGACAGGTTGCTAGCCCATCGCCCACAATACACGAACCCTTTCCCTGAGTCGACTCTTACGACACCCACGGGAAGAAAGGGGGAGGTGCTATTCTAACCCGGCACCACACGGGATAAAATTCAGCTTTAATTAATTAAAGTAAATTATTATGTTTAGGCTAATACATATTATTTTACAAGACTATTTTTTAGACTTAGAAAAAAATCTTATTAGAATTGTAACATAAATGTCGACTCCATGGATTTTAGAACCACGACGAGCATCCAAAAGTCCTAAGCCTAGTCATAACTCCCATCAGCCATCTTTTTTCTTTCCCTCAATGTAGCTGGCCGTTTTCAGCACCCATTTAGACTAGCGTATAAACTCCCCATGAAAAAAAAAACAAAAAATTCAAATACCGAATGCTACCTGACCATAACGGAACACGTTGCAATTAAGTGCATGCAACACTGGCACTTAGGTTGTAAACTTCAATCACCATTTTTCCGTGATTACGACCACTTTGGTCGCGAGGCGTGAATACCGTTTCTTCGGAGTTCATGTAATTGAGTTCCAACGCTTAATTGCCGGTAGTTGTCGGTTTTGCAATAAACGCGGGGGTTATTTTAAAGACGTGCGATGTAGTTTCGAGGGGTATCGGGGTAATATACTTGAAAAGGTACTTACTTCTCGCTAAGATAGATAAATAATGATTGGTGCAAGTGATTTAGTGTTTTAATTAGAATAATATCTCTCCATTTCTTAATAGAAATAGGTTTAGGTATGCTTTATGCAAAAGCCTAGCAACCTGTCACTCTTATTATATCTCTACCAACTATTTTTGATCCTAAAACTGTGCTCAAAGTGGATGTCAAACGTGAAATTGTCATAGTTTTAATGTTTGATACATGTATGTAAATTTGTATAAAGTTTTGATACGCCTAAATGAATTAGAACGTTATTCTTTAGTTTACCAAATAGCTCACTTTTTATGCTTTAATAATTTAATTGCAAGTATGCAGGAATAAAAAAAGTAAACTATTTTAATCTTGGAAGACGCGGTCATTTTATGAACTTAGTACAAGTGCTATTGATGAATTCTTGAAATTATCTTCGCCTTTTCAGGCTCATTTCAACAACTCCACTCATATATTATATTAATGTCTTTTATTATTCAAAACATCCTTACTAATATTATAAGTCAGAAAGTGAGTTTGTTTGTTTGTTTGTTTGTTCCGCTTTCACGCTGTAAAACTACTGAACCGATTGCTTTGAAAATTTGCAGACGTAAAGATAGAAGTCCGGATTAAATAATAGGGTACTTTTTATCACGGAAAAATTGATGTTCCCGAGGGAAAACAAAAATATAGTTTGCTTGATAGATCGATATCGATCGATGATAGATCGATATCGATCGATGACCGATCGATAGATGATAGATATCGATGGAGCTGTGTGTCGTTTGAAACGAGAAGTTTTCTTATAGTTGTGCTTTATACCGCAATATAACCGAGTTCCACGCGGGCGAAGCCGCGGGCGGAAAGCTAGTATAAAATAAAACAAAAGATCCGTTATCATGGTGACTTAATGGCGAATGATTTTGTTAATAGCATCGCGACTGTAACTCGTCTGGGGGTGGCATGATTGCATTGCAGCGGCGACTTCAATTTATTGTTTTTTAGCGGCCATTAGAAGCAGGATTACAGGCTGTTAGTACAACCGTTTAGTTTAAGTTCAGAAAAAGTGAGGTCAGGTTTAAAATAACATTTCCATTTCTTCCGTGGATGTCGTAAGAGGTGACTAAGGGATGTGAAGGCGGCTTAGCACGAGATACCACTGTCAAACAAGAGACGATCTCTAAATGACAGGTTTCGAGTTTTAGGTGACAGGCTAGCAACCTGTTAATATCAAACTTCATAGAAGTTTTTGACGTCGTACAATTTTCACTAAGGCGTGAGGTTTATCAATGTAGCACACTAACACTACACTACTGTTGAACATGGACCCCATAGTGAAATAAAATAATTTTAAACAAAAAAAAACCGACTTCAATTAGCTTTATCCTGAAAGGAAACTTCTGTTTATGTACATATTTACTA
>BHDV01065428.1:93124-104313 GCA_005406045.1 Adoxophyes honmai
AATCACGGGGAATTTATATGAGGAACAAATAAAAAAACTGCGTGATGTTATACGCGAGGAACGCCCAGTGGAAACTTTCCAAAGATGTTTTGTTTCACCAAGCAAACGCCCCCGCGCATGAGCCAAGAGTTGCGATGGCTGCCATCAAAGATGCTGGCTTTGGATAGATGGAGCATCCGCCATATTCACCAGAGCTCGCTCCTAGTGATATTTATGCATTTCTGCGGTTAAAAAACCACCTCAGAGGTCAAAAATTTGAAAATGATGACACCGTGATCGCCGCGGTAGAGGTTTTTTTAAGGGGTCGAGAAGATATTTTTTTTAAGGAAAATTTAAGCTTAGAATAAAGATATTATAATAAGCATATACTCTTGAAAGGTGACTACATTGAAAAATAAAGTAAAATATGTTAAAAGTTATTTGCGTCCTTATCATTCTCAAAACTTATTGAACGCCCCTCGTATGTCGTCATACATTTTCATTGATATAGCTACGTCCAACCGATGTCAGCGCCGACCGTCGGTCGAGCACTGTTTCAAGCCTTAGGAGCAACGTGTCAGGGCAGATGTAGACGTGCAACTCTTTCAGCGCGATTAAAAACATATACAGGGTGAAAATACTTACAAATGCTTACAACAGACCTCCTTAGAAGCGGCTTGCATCAACCCTGAGCCTTCTTCAAATTTCAACCTCAGAACTCAAATTTCAGCGCCGTTCAATACAACTCCAAAAATTCCCTTCAACAAGTCCCCACACGTCCATATTTCCTCGCCCAACAATAGTTAAATAAAAACGTTGTATATCAACAATACATCGGGCCAATATTAACATCCGAGGCTCGTAGCTTTGATCGTTTCTCCTTACATTTCCATTATTTCCCATCGATCCACCCCGAACAGTTTTCGACACCTTACCCTCGTCACAACCCTCAAATCTCGACCGTAACCCAGTTATGGTAAAGACCAATTTGGAGTGCGCTGCGGCTCCTTTTGTGTAAGTTCGGTGTTTATCGGCTCTTAGTTTTCTGAGTGGTAACATTATAACAAATAGTAATGTGCTGGTGATTATGTTTTGGGAATATGTTAGTTCGAGGTCAGTTTGAGAATTATGGTAAGTATTCGCATCATCTGGGATTTTGTGACTCGTCATCGGGAGGAACGAGCAACGAAGGGTACTACTGCTTGATGCGACTGAAGAAAGCTCAAAACTACCATCACATTTTGCCATCATTGTAACAATTATTGTCAAAAGTCGATAGAAAAACGTGAGAATAGACAGACACTATCGTGAATATAGAGTGTACACTCCTTTCTATAACGATGGAGAGGAGCGCGTGGGGTCCATGTAGGCCCGTATGCGGGGCAGCACCAACACTCCTGAATTCATAGCAATTCGGACTGACAGTCTTATCTTCGCTCATTGGACTGTGCGTGTGAGGTCCAATAAGCATTTTATTTTTCACTAACATGAAAACAACCATACATTAAGTTCTTTTTTTTTTTTTACTAACATAAAGGTGATTATGGACCACGGTTGTCTAAAATAAATGTTTTCTTTCTATCTTTTCTTTCTAACAAATTGACATCCATTGCATAGACCTAGCTTAGTAAAATTCGTTGCACCTAGTTCATAGTTCAATATTTATTTTGCAATTTCACTCGCAGTTGTTCATATTCTGTAGCTCCTCTGTGATGGTAAAATAATAGTACTTTATCTATGACCCCTTTGCTATCGCTAAGCTCCCTCTTATAAATAATGTAATCAGTTAAACGACTATTGATTGGCGCTCAGGAAGACGAATAGATAAAACAAGGGAAGGTGTGTCACGACGCTGAGCGCGATCGATCTCAGACACGGCATCAATCTCTCCGCTACTCTCTTAATTATACAAGCACTGGGACAATAAAACACGTGTTTTAAAAAAGGTTTACCCTAATTGAAAAACAATGTTCCTAAACTTCCTAACATAAGTTTAAATGTAACTGGCTACTTTTAAAAAACCTTTGTAGTACTAGTAGCGTCTTAAATTTACAAATTTCGAACATCACAAAACAAATGGCGATTGATAGGAAACACAAACTTTCAAATTTGGAATACGCGGTCGACGATGTGAGACTGTGGCATTCGGTTTTGTTACAATTTATTGTAGCCGTTCTTTCGACTATTGACCAAAAATTATTAAATAATAATAATTTACTTGCGAGTCACTGACGTGTATTGTCAATAGGTTC
This sequence comes from Adoxophyes honmai, assembly GCA_005406045.1. Lineage (NCBI taxonomy): Eukaryota > Metazoa > Arthropoda > Insecta > Lepidoptera > Tortricidae > Adoxophyes > Adoxophyes honmai. The sequence continues at coordinate 95,356 of BHDV01065428.1, forward strand.
TATAGTCTTACTGGTTATTAAAATTATTATAAACTGCAATGCTTTTCATTGCGTCAGAGTACAGATAATAATATTGTTTGCTCAAATGTCAGATGGTCAAACTCAGCCCGGTCGAACAAAGAACTTGTTTTACATTCAGCAATTCAGTGATGTTTTTCTTTAATTCTCAAACATAAAGCACCTATGTCATTAACTAACCTTTAAACAAAATAAAACAATTCAGTAGCACTTAAGAAACACAAGAATTTGCTATTTCTAACAAATTGAACAGGTAAATGGTTTCTTACGTATTATGATAGCAAATTAAATGTTTAGAAAATTTATGGAAACGCTTTACATTTAATTTCAAGAGATTCACAACTGCAGACATAAATTTGAAATGTTAAAATATTATTTAACACCGTACACCCCACCTTCAAATGGACTAGTAGAGCGTGCCGTTACGACTGTAAAATAATACGGCGCACAAACCATCTGGACGCCGTCACAACTGCTCTGAACAGAGCAGTAATTCCGCGTGACAGTTGTGTACTCCGTGTTTCAAAGAAACTAGAATTGGCTGTATCATGTTATCCCATGTGACTTTGAGAAATAGTTCTTTCTTATTTTATTATGTCGAGGAAAATAGCGTTGAGTTACAAGTTGCATTGTTAGATGCCGCCTGTATTTACTGTATTAAGATACCCTTGTGTCGGGTTTAGAATAACATCTCTCAGTTTCTTCCGTGGATGTAGTATGACGATACTCACCGCACACGGTTGACATCAGTGGCCGCCACACGCTGCAATAGTTACAGCTGGCTTCTGGTGGCCCGCACCGGCCACTAAACGGCTATCTAAACATTCTAAACTAAACAAGCGACTGTCGCGCGCTTTAACTACTTTTTAGCTGCATCTAGCTCCTCGTGGCGTTTGCGGCTGTGGCCGTCACTAATCCAAACACGTCCCATTCACGCCATGTCCATACACATTATACTTTTAATGTATTCAATCCGTTTTTAACGAATCCGTTATGCTAATTCCCCCTAAATCACTCCATTAAACCATCCTAACCTTTCGAATGCTAATATCCACGCAACGACAGCAACCAATTCCCAACTCTTCCGAAATGTTTAAATTTTTAATCTCAATAACAGAACAAGAAACGTTAACTTTGCATCTTGGCAGGACGAAACAAAATTTTCAATTCTCCAAATTTGTTAACCAAATTGGATAACTCGGGTTCTCATAATTACTTATTCTTTTGCTCGTGAAATAACTGGAAGACTGCTCGTTAATCAGGCGGTTTATTGAATGATGTTATATTAGACGACTTTGCTGTTGCTTTTTGGTCCGTTTTTTGTTTGCGAAGTTGAAACTTTCCGATTAGGTGGGTGATTGCGAAGGAGACGAGGCGATGTTCGCTTGTTAGGCTACAAACCAAAACGGTGAGATGATTCTTAATTTTATTTTGTGAATACTGCGGAGAGAGAACGCAAGAGAAGTGCATAAAGGAATAGAGATATAATAGGTACAGTAAAAGTGAGTATTTTCATACGAATAGTTTAAACGTTAGTAACAGACATGTATACATTGTATGCGTTAATAAAAATCAAGTTTCTATTCCCAAATAGAATGGGCAATAAGTTAAGGACATAAAATCATGGCTATTTCACGTTTCGTTACCACTTTTAGCTCGAACTTTTAACTTTTCGTTATAATAGTAACAACTTGCTAGCCTGTCGCCTAAAGCAAACTTAAACTAGTTGCCTCTTACGACATCCACTGAAAAAATGGAGAGGTGCTATTCCAAACCCACTACCATTCGGGGGTAACATAAGGTGTCCTAAATAGGGTAAAAGACGCAACGTACGTTTGAACTGAATTATTTAAAACAACAAGCGATAAAATCGTTTTACCCCACTGTTGCCCCATAAAACTCTTCCGAACTTTTCTGAGCGACTCGTATTTCTGCAGATTACCATTGCAATAAGAACGAACGTATTCACTCGCGGAACACTCAAAATTATTATAGGAGACGGTTTAACGTAATGTATGTGTATCTTTTTGGTTTTATAATATTTTAATAACAGTTTAATTCATAATTATTTTTTATTCTTATTAATGTAAGTGAAAGAGAGAGACAGAAATTTCGTCTTTGCAAATTTTACGTAATGTTATGTTACCTGGTGTTGATTGATGGTGATATGGATAGGAAGGATATTAGTTAAAATTACTGAGGCACAATCAGTTACCCTGTAACCGAGTCAAGAGGTTACATTACACGAACAAACTTCACGTGATTTTAATAAGAGAACAAAAAAACCTAAATTCCCTACAGATCCAATACGGATCTTTAGGTACACCGCCCCTTAAACCTATTACCACACACTGATGAGCAGATCATATATACATACATCACGCTTGTATTCTCAAAAGGGGTAGGCAGAGCACTTCTTGAAACGCTACGTAAACAAGACCATGACTATTTCACGTATCGTAGCCACTTCTAGCATATTTTTTTATGTTTTGAGTTGGAAGGTAAGTGACAGGTTGCTAGGCTCTCTTGAAAATCGGACATGTCTTATTCTAAATCCGTCTTATTCTAGATCAAACTGCCCAAAATTTTCAGTCCTGCATTTTACACTCCCCGTCTCCCGCATAAGTGCCTCTTGTACACCACACAAGTACTAACGCGTTAAAAGAGGGGAATTTGGGACTCAAAGGCGAAACTGGGATTAAAACTTTTCAAGATTCCCGGATTTCTTTTGAAGCACACATAAGCGAAGCTGCTTTAAAATTGAAATAAGTCCCTCTGTATTTTTGAGGGGAGTTGCATACGTTTTTTTAACCGCGCACGCTGAAAGGGTTATAGTGAGAGTTTGTGAAGGCGGCGTTTTGGTGTTTTTGACGCCTGATAGAATGTGTGTTGTAATTTTGAACCCCTAACGCAATGGAGTGTCATTTTTATGCCAATGTCTCTCTCTGCGTGTGTGTATGTGCATGTCTTATCTTGAGTATCGTAGATGCTACTGACAGACTAATAGCGATGGCGTTTTTTTTACATTGGACGGCCAATTCTGTGGTCGTGGTTTTTCGCTAGGTTTAACGATATTATGGTAAAGTTTGAAAATAACGTATCTATCTTCTCAAAATATTTCACATGATCAAAATGTTCCACGTTTGGTGTTGGCGCTAAACAATCATTTTTTCCGTGGATGTCGTAAGAGACGACTAAGGAAATAGGTTTAGCTATGCTTCTAGTTATGCTTCTACCTAATACCTATCTAACTTGCAATCTAAAAATTCTGAAAGCATTTAACATTAAACTACCGTGAGACTCACTCATGTTGAAAATTTTCGGATTTTAGTGTTGTGTGCTACCCTATTTTAGACAATAATTTAGATGACGATTATAACGAGGGTAGTCATGCGCCAGTGTTAGTTTCGTTGAGCACGAGCAGTCGCGCGAAGAGAGCGGAGGCGCGCAGTGCTCGTTTGGGAGTGGCAGCCGCCGCGGCTCCTAGATGAAGGGCTACGAATTAGCCCGAAACATGTCGAACTAAACTCGATTTATTAAACGTGAGTTATCCAAACATTTCAACAATTCTGAAAGCAGCTAGAAAACAATAAATGGTCGTGGTTTTGACTAGGTCGGCGTAATGTTAAAAAAATGAGGTCGTATGCTTTTTTTATTTGAATATTGAATTAGCTTCTCCTATGAAACATAATCTCCTATTCATCAAGATAGGGTAAGCAATATCTTAAACCGCTCGACAATAATACCCTTCACTCATACATACATACCTACATACCTACATATTCTTACGCCTGTTTTCCCAAGAGGGGTAGGCAGAGCACATGAATTCAAAAATCCAGTGCCACGATTAGCGATTTCAGGGTAACCAGATAACCCTTCACTCACTTCCTGAAAATTAACTTCTCCTATGAAAAATAATCTATTCATCAAGATAGGATAAGCGATATCTTAACCGCTCGACAATATCCCTCACTCACTTCTGAAAGGTAAAAAAAAACCCTATCGAATTTCAAACCCATAGTTTTTACCCTAGAGATGCCCCGTGGAAGGATAAGCGTGATCCCATCCAATATTTTGTCGGCAGGTAAGGCAATTTGCATTGAGGGCTCTATTGGTATTCTTAATAAAGGTGGGCCATATTTATGGGGGCTACGAAACTACGATTACTTTGCTAGTTCGGTTACGTTTATAGTTTCGGTATCGTTTCCGTCGGTATTGTAATTTGGTTTCGGTTTTTCGTTAACCTCCACTGTGATGGTTTGTTCTTAGTTTATTACTTGTGTCACTTTTATTGTTGTGATAAAATGCATGCATACAATCACGCTTAGGTTCCCTATTGGTAGGTAGAGCAGACAAAACTTTACACAGATAAACCATGACCATTTCACGTCTTGTAGTCATGTAAAAAGTGCCAACTTGTCTTAGGACTTAACTTACAAACATACATCATCACGCCTATATTCCTAAATGGGGTAGGCAAAGCACACGAAATGCTACATAGACACAACCATGACTATAACACATTTTCTAGCCACTTCTAGCATATGTTTTTTTCAAGTTTTAAGTTGGCAAGCGTAATAGTGACAGATTGCTAGCCTGTCGCCTTGAATATACCTCAACCTATTTCCTTAGTCGCCTCTTACGACATCTGCGGAAGAAATGGAGAGTTGTTATTCTAATTCGACACCACACGAAACAACAAAGGCGAGTGACTTTTGCCAAACAGTGAGATACATTATACCTAAGCCATAAAAAACATACAACTTTAAACGTAGACACTGCAATGAAGACAAGAGTTAAATGGTGGGCATTTTTACATAAATACATACATACATAATCGTCACGCATCTTTCCCACAGGGGTAGGCAGAGACTACTTTGTTCCACTCGCTACGATCCTGACATACCTCTTTTGCTTCATCCACGTTCATCAATCTCCTCATACATGCTCGTCGGTTTCGGGTACTCTTGACCTGACCTGTTTCTAAAACGTCCGTCTAGGTCTTCCCCTCCCACTGCACCCATCCACATTCCCCGTATAGATTTGTTTTGTCAGTCATTTTTCATCCATCCTCTCTATGTGTCCAAACCAACTAAGCATACTTTTTTCAATTCCATATTCACTAGGCATTTTTACGGTAGGTATAATGTGGAAAACTTACTAAAATTCCACAAAAGACCAAAATTAACATCTCGGACTACAAAATCGACACTCATTTGTTAACTAGAAACCCACAATAAACATAGACCTTTGCTAAATGCTTTCGCCAGCTTACTGGTTTCGGTATTATTAATTATGCACGCTGAATCATTGGTTTCGGCCACAACATGATTACGGCCCTAGCATCCTAGCAATAAGCCCAGTGATATAATACTATATCACTTTGAGTTTAACTATTCGTGGCTTTATATTGAGCAACGTAATGTTCGCTTCATAATTAATTAAAAACACTGGGAATTTGAAACTGCTGAGTTGAAAGTAAATTTTGTAAATAACTTTTAGACACTTTAAGCCCCTGCGCAGACTACAGACTATCCGCAACGGACTTTTTAGTCTGTGAAAATAGAACCTATGGAATTATTTGCGCAAAAAGTACGGCGCACAATCACAGAATAGATAATAGTACAAGTACAGAAGCCTCACTGCTTTGATTTTCACAAATGCCGCCTTTTTATGTGCCTACATAATTATTATTAACAAATGGACCGCACGCTAGCAGCCGACATTGAGCTCTCTGGCGCCGCGCGAAGGTCGATATTACTCCACACCTTGTCAAATGACCCGAAAATAGGGTTGTCAAGTCAATACTTTAATTAAATACCTACCTATTATACCTAACTATCCGCGTGGTGTCAGAATAGAATAACACCTCTCTATTTCTTCCGTGGATGTCGTAACAGGAAATAGGTTTAGGTATGTTGTAGGCGACAGGCTAGCAACCTGTCACTATTCTACCTCTTCCGTCTTTGCAAACCTAAAACTATGCTAGAACTAGAAGTGACTGCGATATAAAAACGTAATCATGGTTTTGTCTATATTACTTTTCGTGTGCTCTGCCTACCACATTTGGGAACACAGGCGTTTATGTTGTTTGTAATATTTAAGCCAAAGATACATTAGGCGACATTTGTTGCGTTACATTTGTCATGCGACATGTCGAGCGATGTAGCGCGACGTCGCCGGACATCGCTCGACATGTCGCGCGACACGTGTATATACGCGGATATAAGTCGCGCGACATGTCGAGCGATGTCGCCTAATGTATCTTTAGCTATACCTACTTACCTACTTAGCGGTTACACTTTTATTTATTCTATGACGCGGGGTCGAATATAATAATTTATATTTTTCATTTTCCCGACAGCCGACTGCAATACAGTATCTTTTTGATTTCATTTTGGCAATGAAAATATCACACGTGTTTGCGACGTAAACTTAATCGTACTTCGTAAGAGACGCGCGCGTGCGCCACGGGCCAGTGCGCGGCAACCACTGAATAGGCCGCATCGATGAGGCCGCCGGTATGTACTTGTAGCTCGGCGGCGGAATGGCGGAGTGACACCCCCCTGGCACAATGTAGGTATACAATCCACGCAGACTTTTTGTGCGCCGCAGACTCGACCGCACAAAAAGTCTGTCGTCTGCGCTGCGCCTATTGCACAAAAAACAATGTGCATAAGGTCAAGATAAAAGCTAATAAGTAGAGAGATTCCCACTGGTTTTGACCTGTTTTCCACACAAGCCATACAATATTAAGTTATACGACAAAACGCCCACAAAGCTCATTCGGGCGTCTCAAGTGATTTTACGAACAAAAAAGTAATCATACACTTGTATGGGCCATTCTAGATAATATTGCCTCATTACGTGTTGATCGCTATTGCTATCAGAAATATTGCAGCTTCTCTTTACAATTTAGATCAGTAAACGTATTTAAGAAATAAAATATCACCCGACAACTTACACCAATTTATTATTACAGGAAGGCTGGAAATTGACTGTAAACATTCTAACCAGTGGTTGGGTATAATAAATCTAAAATATGAAAATATTGCCGTATTTTGTACTCGAAATGACCTCAAAAGCGATGAATATATTAAATATATATCGTATTCCTACAAAGTCAAAAAGAAATAAATAAACAATAAACTTAATAAACTTTATTTATTTTCTCCACCGCCAAGTTACATTTTATATACTTAACTAACAATTTTAAATGTCTACTTGGTTTACAGACTTGTGTGGGAGAGACTGGTGCCAGAACTAGGCGGGGCCTGTATGTCAGGTCACCAGGTTCCCAACCCTCAGGCATCTGTAGCTGCTACTAATATTATTAAAGCTTACATACATACATACATACATATTCTCACGCCTGTATTCCCAAAAGAGGTAGGCAGAGCACATGAATTAAAAAATCCACGTTTAGCAATTTCAGGGTAACCAGTTAATTAAATATTAAAGCTTACATCGGCATAATAGAAGAAAAACAAAATAAATCATAAAATAGGAAATAAAAATGTTTATTTTGGAGCAACCTGACTAATACATTTTTCTTCCTTTATTATTATTGTATAAATAGTAAAAATGTGTATCTGTTTGATGCCGAGAACGATAGAGTTCATAAGGTAGAATAAGTCAGATAGCGAGAGTAAGTTTTTGGACCTAATTTCTCTTGGCAAACTGAACTCATAGTAACGACCTAAGTAGAGCATTATAAAACTTATGTAAAGATTTCTCAGACTAGACATATTAATTATGTGATAAGAACAAAAATGAATTAGAACTACCTATAGTAAGTAGTTGAAGTAATCATTATGACAATAGTGCGAAAATGTTTTCCCCGTTTAGTTGCGTTTACATTCGTGTACCTTGTGTATACGTTTGCAAACCAGGATTTAAATCCTACTATCTTTTACTTGATAGCCTACATCATAGGTTCGTACCTAAACTAAATTTCTTATAAACCTTTTTCAAAATGATACTTCTATCAAATTCCTAAATACAAATATTTTTACTGTAACCAGCGCACACACACATAAATCACGCCATGTTCCCAAACGGGGTAAGCTGAGCACACATTTTGTTACCACAATTAAAAGTTTAATAAAATTACTAAGTATAATAGTGATAGACGGTTGAGTATTAGATCGTTTGTCCATCTTGTAGATGGACATCCTACGCTGCGCTTACTGGTCCATGGTCGCCACTCGAGAACTTTTCAACCCCATCGGACATCTGTTCTTCTTGCAATGGTGGCCATTGCCACTTCAACTTGCTAATCCCGTGGGCTACATCGGTGACTTTAGTCGTCTACGGATCTCCTCATTTTTAATTCGATCGCGTAGACACCCCGAGCATAGCCCTCTCCATTGCTCGTTGAGCGACTTTGAGCTTTGATATTATGAGGACGATCACTGAGTCATGGTTTACCAAAATACATACATACAATCACGCCTGCATTCCCAAATGGGGTTGGCAGAGCTCACAAAACGCCACGTAGATAAAACGATGACTATTTCACGTTTTGTGGCCAGTTCTACCATATATACTATACATATAATATTGACGACCGGATAGCCCAGCGGTTAGAGAACCTGACTGTAAAGCTTAAGGTCCCGGGTTCGATCCCCGGTCGGGGCAAATGTTTGTATGATGAATACGAATGTTTGCTTTCGAGTCTTGGATGTTTATCTATATCGTCGCTCGGCAGGCTATAGTACTAAAGCGACACTTTGGGCGAAAATGAGTTATTTACATCACGAGAATCAGCGAATTTTTCTGCGTTAGACTGGCTGGGTTTCAAATCGATCGGAGCAATTTTTATATTTTTTTTGGCGCTTTAGTCGTGTAAATTTGAGTACCAAATTACTAATGCAACACTATTTTTCATTATTTTTACTTTAGTACTACACCCTTTTTGCCATTTTTTGATTTAGTCTC